>JAVJIF010006671.1:0-167584 GCA_038442645.1 Agave tequilana | reverse complement strand
AAACGCGGCCCTAGCCACGTTTCCGCGGCCCTGGTGTAACCATGTGGCCACACCCAATGGGTGGAATGCTCCGGTTTGGTGATTTGCCCATATCTTCTGCTGGTTTGCTCATTGCAGCTTCAGGATTTGATGAAACAGCCTTTGATTGTTGGCTTCAACTGCTTGATTTAGGGAGGATTCTTCTCAACCAGTTTTCAACCTCTCTGATATGCCAGGATTTTGCCTTGATTCCTTGATTTCGAATTTATTCTGAACTAAATCAGAATTTGGTAGGCTTTTGGGCTTGTTTCTCTTTCCTTTCTTTTTAGCAATTGGGCCTACATTAAACAATGAAGAAGAAGTCTTATTAATAGGATTTATTAGCTAAAAAGTATGGTAAGGTCACAATGTATATGCTATATATGTGACTAATCACACCCCACACTTATCTTTTGCTCGCCCTCGAGCAAAACATCAGACTAATTCTAATCAATTATTAGACCACTTTCGCAGGTCACTCGATTGTACTGAGCATGTGCAACAAACCATTAAACCTCTAGGTTACCCCTAGAGGACGAGTTTTATCTCGTGAGAGTTTTCAGTGGATTGCACCGATAAAATCCATAAAGATTTTCGGAAAAAAGTTAGTATTTTCAAAGAGCATTTTGAAAAGAGAAAATATTTGAAGTATATTCGTGAGAGTTTAAGTAATCTATAGGTTATAGGAATATCACATTCTTCATTCCTAAACTTAGTCTCTATTCAACAATATGCCATCAATTAAAGTAAGAAGTCAAATTGTCTTTCTCATCTAGTCTATTAATTTACCCTGAGTTGTATGCACCATCGTGACTGTGAAGTTGACTAAGGGTTCTTTAACATTAACTCCTATGCCTTATTTATATTTATTTTTGGTGGTATTTATTCCTTAATTTTATTAGGCTTTCTAATCTGCCCATGTAACGAGCCTTTAGTCAGTGACACCAAAACCGGACAGTTTTAGGGCACCAGGTGAGAAAACACCCCTAAGGACTTAAACACTCGAGCAGACAAGGCCACGAAACTAAGGTTTTTATTTATAAAATGTACCCCTTTTAGGCGTGAATACTTATGCTTCATGAGGCACAAATACCCAGCTTAATTAGAGGATTTTTCAAACTTATCTAATTATCTTTTGCATAAATACTAAGGCTTGCTTAGGCCAAAGCACCTAGCTAATCAATAATTAGATTTTTTTTCATACATATATTTTTTTTATAAGGCATAAGAGTCTTTATTTTTAAACCCTAAGTGTGTAAGTGTCTAAAGTGTGCATATTTCATCAAGGTAAAGATCAAGACTAAATTACTTTCACAAATTTTCTTCCTAACCCGAAAAATCAAACAAGTCATCTTATTTTGACCAAGTGTAAGAAATCCTGATTATGATTTAAAATTGACTTAATTTCTTACAAAAATATATCAAAATATTGTCTTTACCTTTCAAAAAGTTTATATATATATATATACAATTTTTTTTTAAGTAAGTTATATTAGTCATGTTAGAACCCTCCCCCACACTTATCTCATGCATTGTCCCCAATGAAAGAAATGTATACATGTATGAAATGAAATGTAAAAGAGGTGCATATATTATACAAAAATATATACAACATCAAGTTTCTCCCACACCTAGATCTTTTTCGGTCTTATCCCTCTAGCTCTCTTCCCATTATTCCAATGGGTCCTCTTTATAGGGCATAGTGGGGAGGCCAATGTTTTGTCATTTTAGCTTCCTTCCTCCCCAGTCTCACCTTCTTTAGGTGTTTCTCCCTCATATTGCTACAATCATTATTCAAAAAATTATCTTCGCCACACTTCTCATTTTGAACTTCTTCATTATGAATGCCTAGGAATTCTAACTCAGTTTCATAGATCTCCTCAAAGCTTAGGTCAACACTTTCACCTGAAATGTATAATTAACCAAATGACCCTAGTTGGTTCATCCAAACACATGAGTTCTTCTTCGAAGAGGTTTTCAAAAAGTATATCAATCGGAGGTTCTTGAATTATATTATCATGCGATACATTATTGGTTAGCTCATCGAAAGTGAAGATATTCAAATCAAATTTTCCCTTTTTAAAGGGTACTCTAAATTAGAATCTCTGATATATGCCTTCTCATCAAGATAATCACGTTCATTCTTAAATAATTCATTAAGAAACAGCGACTCATCTTCTATATCTTCACTCTCTTCATTACAATTATTTTCAACAAAGTTTACCTCGAATGTTTGATCTCTTATTTTACGAGGTTGTTTCTCTGGGTTGAAGACATTGACTTCTCTAGTCATGTCCCCAAAAGTTAATCTCATGGACCCATTCTTACAATTGATGATGGCATTGGCAGTAGCAAGGAAGGGTCGCCCTAGGATAACAGGAGTTTGAGCCCTATGATTAGAGTTAGACACAGGTTGTGTCTCTAGAACTATGAAATTAACAGGGTAAATAAACTCCCCAACCCGGATAAGGACATCATTAATCTCCCTTTTTGGAACTTTCACTGAACGGTCAACTAGTTGGATAGTGACTCGAGTTAGACTAAGATCGCCTAATCCAAGTTGTTTATAAACTGAGAATGGAAGCAAGTTGATACTTGCCCCCAAGTCAAGAAGTGCACGACTAATCTCGGCTTGTCCTATTATGCAGGCAATGGTTGGACTACCTGGATCCTTGTACTTAACAGGGATCAGACCTGATAGTAGCTCACTAATGTTAATAGCTAAGAAGACCTTTTTAGTTACATTAGTCTTTCTCTTCTTGGTGCATATGTCCTTAAGAAACTTAGTATAAGATAGGACTTGTTGGATGGCATCAAGAAGTGGCACATTTATCTTCACTTGATTAAAGATCACAATTATCTTATCCATGTGTGGTTTTGCTTGTTTTTCAGCCTATTAAGAAATGGTGCTATAGGCTGGTGCACATGACTGGTTGACTTATCTTTTTCAGATTCATCAAATTTAGGAGGAGTGGGATTAGATGAGGTGGATGCTGAAGTGTGATTGTGCTGACTAGGATTAGGTGGTGTTGATACTTGGTTATCAACTTTCTTTTCCGACCTCAATGTATGAACATCATTACATTGATTCGGTGATTGATCCTCAACCAAATGAGCTTGTTGTGAATTCCTAGGATTCATAATTGGTTGACTGGGCAAGGTACCCTTTTGCCTCTCATGTTGTGGATTAGGTAACTGGCTCATTTAATCCTCTAGCCTCTGTATTGTTTGCATGAGAGAATCTTGGTTCTTCATGTATCTTTTCATGTTTCTCTCAAAATCAGTCATTCTCCTTTCGAGTTGAGGATTCTGGAAGGAAGATGGTGGAGCTTGTTTGGGAAAATTTTGTTGATAATTTGAAAAATTATGGGAGAATTGTGAGGGTGATTGGAAAAGTTGGGTTGATGATTGGAAGAATTATTGAAATGATGGAAGTGGTTTGCATGGTTTGACCATGGGTGATCATTAATTTGTTGGCTCCATGAGAAATTTGGGTGATTTCTCCAGTCAGGATTGTACCTTGGAGCGTAAGGATCATTGCTCGGCCTTGACAAGGCCGCATTCATCGGTTCAGAAAAGTGTTGGTGAGCTTGAAATATAGGACACTCCTCAAACACATGATTCATGGCCTGACAGTAAGTACAACCCGGAGTTGGAAATTGGTTTAGGCTGACTTGATTGACTGGACTTGGTTCCTTAGTTTCTACAGCTTCCAGTCTTCTCGCTAGGTTAGCTAACTTAGCCTCATTAGCTATGGATGATTCAATCGAATGGAGACCTCCTTTTGAAGAGATAGAGTTTGGATTTCTAGAGCTTTCACTAGTAGGTTCCCATTGGATGGTCTTTTCAGCTAGATTCTCATATAAATCCCATCCTTCATGCTCATCCTTCTGCAAGAATCCCCTTTTGGCACATGCTTTCTAAGAGGGTCTTGGTCGAGTAGGCTAAACCATTATAAAGAATTTGGCATTGTCGCCATTTCTCTATTCCATGATGAGGATATTGGACAAGAAGGTCTTTGAAGCATTCAAAGTACCTCCAAAATGGTTCACTAGGTTCTTGCTTGAACTGCATGATATTCTTCCTAACGAGGGCGGTCTTGTGGATTGGATAGAATTTCTTCAAGAAGACCTTGATGAAACCATCTCAAGAGATGATAGAGCCGGCGGCTAAGCTGTAGAGCCATTTCTTGGCTAAGTCCTTAAGAGCAAATGGGACAAATCTCAACCTAATAGCATCATCTGCAAGGTGTGGGATTTTCATCATTAACCATACTTCCTCAAATTCTCTTATGAAGAAATAAGCATCTTCGGACTCTAAGCCATGGAATTTAGGGAGTGTATTGATGAACTGTGGCTTAAGCTTAAAGTTGTGTTCACCAACCGATGGAAGTTGGATGCAGGATGGAAGTGATGTTCTAATGGGATAGAACCTATCCTGCAAAGATGTCGGTCGATCCATAACCGAATCTAGTCTTATTTTGAACTTGGGTGGTGATGTGTTTCTAGTTAACCTAGATGAATTAGGGTCTCTTGACCGCACTTGCATACACAAATACAATAACAAACAAGTTCACCAATAGTCAAGAAAAGAAAACAACCAAGTCTAGTCTAAGGTAATCTTGACCTAGACAAGTCCTAACTCATTGATTGTCCACAAGAGGTATAATGTAGACTTTGACCACAAGCTAATCAGCCAGGTCAAGGCAAGATTGGTGGGAGGTTATCCATCAAACACGTTCCTTAATTAAGTAACCACCAACTTTCAGGCTTTCAGCCCTTAATCCCTTTCCTAGACACTGATTTGGCAGGAGTCAAATTCCAATACTTTTCCCCCTTAGGATAATCTACTAATGAGTTCGAGATGTCCCTAAGGCCAACGTCTATCAGATTTTACTTAGGGTTAGGTTGTGCGTGCTTGGAGATGGTTTGTGAGCTAAGGAAGGGTAATGACTTCCCCACCTTATCTTGACTTGGATTTTGCCCTTAGAATTGATTTGTGCAAAGTGTGCAAGATATAGAAAAGTAACATTCAAAAGCAAATATTACCCAAGAATGTTTCCTAAACTATATGCTATGCATACATACCTTGTCTTCAGTCATCTTCAACAGTAATTGTAAAATAAACGTAATTAGACAAATGCCTAGAATGTAAGTCTAAACGTTTTTTAAGCAATTAACAATCACTCAAATTACTTTTGGATTAAAATAGGGATGGTGGATAGCAGATATAGCAAGAATATAACGTACAAAAACTTAATTTTTTGCGAGCAATATGTCCTGCAAAAAAAGTTTTAGTAGTCCAATGAAATTTTAAACTTTTGCAACACAATTTCTTGAAATTCTGTTTCCTACTTTCGAGAGTAGGGGCACAGATTTGTAAGTCTTCTATTGTAAAGCTTGAATACTAGATCTGAATCTTTAAATCCCTGAAACAACACGCAAAACTTGTTAAAAATCAAATACACCGTTCCCTCCCCAGTAACGGCGCCAAAAATTGATTGCTAAAATGAAAGAACAATCAATGAGTTAAGAAATTACCGTGTAGCTTGTGGCTAACAGGTCGTGTCCACGAGAAGGAATGCGATGAAAGCTTTTCGGTGTTTCATTTAATAACAAAGAATTGTGCTCATTTTTTAGTTGAAAAGAAGAATGGAGAGAAGGGAAATGAATAAAAGAGAAATTGCAACTTTAGAGAAGGCTTTGGAGAAGGTGATTTAAAAAGCTCGAAAATTGTTTTGTTGATTATAATAAGGAAGAAAATCTTGGCTCACTATCTCACTACTCAATAGTTTATTCTTCTATTGAAATCCTAAGTGCCTCAACTTGATCATAGGCAAAACTTAAGGTTGATTTTAGAAAGTTTGAAGTAAAGCACATAAGATGGTTGGAAGAGTTTACTTTTTTCTTTGAAAAATCGTTTCGAATCGAATGTTAAATCATCAAGCGCAAAGAAGCAAATATGAAGTAAAAATAGATCAAGAAACGTTCATAAAAGAAGTAAGAGTTTAAAAATCCAAGCCCATGCTCATGTGCCTTCAAGAACACTTTCAAGAAGAAAGGCTTTAAGTAAGGCATGCAAATGATTCATTGGTTTTTTTCATTAAAGCCAGAAGAGAAGAAGAACTGGAGAGAGGTACAACAGTGAGCCAGAAAACCGATCTAGCTACTCATAGAAGACCAAGACAAAGACAAAGAAAAGAAAAGAGCCTAAAGCCTAAATAGAAAATAAACAAAAAATTTTAAACCTAGTCTTCGCTCCTTTTTCCTCTGTTGAAACTGGTATTTATAGAGAAAACCAGAGGGGGGAGATCTCGGGAAGATTGGGGGAGCAAACACTCCCCCAACTGACATAACAAGGCCGCGAAAACACAGATCTATTTCCACGGCCCTGGTGTGGCCATGTGGCCACATCGAATTGGTGGAATGCTCCGGTTTGGTGATTTGCCTATATCTTCTGCTGGTTTGCTCATTGCAGCTTCAGGATTTGACGAAACAGCCTTTGATTGTTGGCTTCAATCACTTGATTCAGGGAGGATTCTTCTCAACCGGTTTTCAACCTCTCTGATATGCCAAGATTTTGCCCTGATTCCTTGATTTCGAATTTATTCTGAATAAAATCAGAATTTGGTGGGCTTTTGGGCTTGTTTCTCTTTCCTTTCCTTTAGCAATTGGGCCTACATTAAACAAAGAAGAAGAAGACTTATTAATAGGATTTATTAGCTAAAAAGTATGATAAGGTGACAATGTATATGCAATATATGTGACTAATCAATGCTAGGATATCCTACTAAGGATTGCTACATCTTCAAAGATATTTTTAAGGCTCTGATCGATGCGAAGGTACTTAAGCTCTGTCCAGAGCAAAAAAAGATGACTGCTAACATGACAGCTGCATCACCTATTCAATTTGGCTGGGATCTCCCGCCAGTACCAACTAGAGTGGTTCTCATCCCGAAAGAAGAACTAAGAGTGATCAATATGGATCCTCATAACCAGAAAGAGAAAGGTCTTATTTCATTCCTATTCCTCGAGGAGAGACAATGTGGGTCCATCCTGACATTGTTAAGAGCCAGCAATGGATGACTGTCACAAGCAGAAAATCTATAGGCAAGGCCAAAGCGCCCTCCAACAATGTGATGGATATTTCTACAAGAGAAACCAAAGAAAATGTCGCCTCCTTTAGAAGTTCAGGAGATGAGGAGTTTGCCTTTGCCGCTGACATAGACACACCTCCCACATCGAAGACTCAGTCCAGCAAGAAATACTTGAAATAGTGTGATGAGCCAATAGAAGACTCCCCCAGCCAGCTGAGGAGACAATCGAGCAGTCCACGAGGCCATCCGTGAAAAAACAAAAAGAGCTCTGGTATGTCAAAGCTCTTCAGAAAGATGGTGTGGGACCATCAACTCTCTTTCATTTTGATGTTATGGCTCAATTACCAACATCCCTGCTCGAATCACTCTTTATGAGCTCTTAAGGCTTTCCAAGTCTACAAATGATGCCTTAAGAGAGGCGTTAGCAGATGCAGAGATTTTCGTGATCCAATTTTTTGCTTTATGCGTAGAGGAAGACGACAACCATTGCCACCACACCTTGAAGCAGTTTTTCTCCATCACCTTCACCCCTGAAGACATGCAAGTGAAAAGGAAACATGATAGGCTCTTGTATTATACAGGGTATATTGGATCATCTGAAGTGAGCCGTATTCAGGTAGATTCGGGATCCGCGTTAAAATTATATCCTGCAGGGTCATGTAGCATTTGGGGATCCCCCATCCACTGGTTAAGTGCCACTCAGACAACTATTTATGGCTTCAATGCCAATGATACATGTCCGATAGGAAAAATCAAACTCAGATGCCAAATTGGGGACCTGAAATTTGATGTGACATGCTACGTCATCGATACTAATACCTCATACAACTTGCTACTGGGATAACCTTGGATTCACTGCAACTCCATCATCCCATTCATTCTTCATCAAGTAATGAAGTACGTTGATGAAGATGGAAAAGTGAGAACATTGATTGCTAAAAGGCATCCGGTCAAGGGAGTCGAGAATTACTTTACTGATTCCTTCCTCTATCAGGATTCTCTAGAGACTGATGAGAATCAACACCCGGAAGAACTCGACTCTGGCAACGAAACAAAGATAAGGTCTCTAAAAAATGAAACCCCTTGTAATAAGCATTGATAAGCTCGATTTCAATACCGTCGCCAATGTGATCGGCAAAAAGCAAGCACAAAAATAGGTAAAGGAATGTGGGTCGATGTTACTGCTTTTTCGATTCTTTCGTAGTAGCAAAGTTGTTCTACGGGTCGTATCCACGAGGAGGGAGAGCGATGAAAGCTTGATGCGGCTTCTTTGTTCAAGAAAAGAGAAATTTCTTTGTTTCAAATAAAGAATTTGAAAATGAAAACAAGTTGGTTTCAAAATTTGTTTTAGAATGATTTGGTGATTTGTAAAAGTGGATTTTCTTAATAGTAAAAATGCATGGCTAACTTTCTACTATGTGCTCCCACTAATCTCTAACTTCTTGAAGATGTAGCCTCACAATGTATCATAGGCAAGCATACCCCTTATGTATATGAACTATTCATGTTGAAAATTGAATGAAAGTTCTTCCTTTAACTTAGCTTAACACGACAAAAATTTGAACATTCCCTTATCAAGATCCGATAGAAAGCGAGAATAAGGGAAGGCACAAGTGCACAAATGATATCGGCCAAGTTAAAAGGAATATCTCTACTTATAAAGATAAACAAAGTTTGTAATCATAGATCATCAAAAACCCGTTAAGCATAAAATATAAGAGAGCTAATAATTGTAAGTAAGCTAGAGTTAGAACCTCATCTTAAGATGTCATAACTCTCGTTTGCACAAGCCTTGTTTGACACTATTAACTTATTTGGGTTATCAATTTGTTAGAGATTAGTGGGTTAGTAGTTAGTTAGCCATGCAATGAAACAGTTAGTTAGATATGCTTAAGAAAAGAAACAACAAAAGAGAAGAGGTAAAGAGAGGCAGTATTATACTAAAACAAGAAAATAAAAGCAAATGAAAAACATAAGTAAATAGAAAGAAGAAAGAGAAGTATTACTTGTATTATATTGCCACCTTCAAATACAACTTTTACACACACACTCTCTCTTTCACTCTAATGGCTAAAGTAAAACTAGAAGAAGAAGGAAACAACAACAACTACAACACCTAGAACAAGATAACAACAACTCCTAAACTCTGAATATCCCCTCTGTTGAACCCCAAGGGGGTATTTATAGGTACCAGGAGAAAGGGGGCCAGGGGACAACCCTGGCCCAAAGCATGGGCGCGGCCACGCCCCTACGGTCGCGAAAACGCGGCCCGGGCTGTGTTTTCGCGTTCCTGGCTGGGCGGCGCGCGCGTAGCCTGCTGCAGCGTGCCGCCCCTTCTGTCCTCTGTCAGCCCAATATTCTGGTTTATTGATTTGATACCCTGGGCTGACAAAATCTCCTCCCTAAGGTCAATGGCTACTTGATAGGCCTTTAATCACTCATTAAATGGTGATTAAGGGTCTTCTTCTTCATTTGCACACCATGGACCTAAGATCAAGCAGTTAAAGCTTTATTAGCAGAATTTTATACCAAATAAATATGCGAATGTGATAAAAATTATGCAAAATTAGTGACTAATCACACCCCACACTTATCTTTTTGCTCGTCCTGAGCAAAATAAAAATAAGAAAATTATTACACCACTTTCGCAGGTGACACGATTGCACTGAGCATGTACAATAAGCCTTTAAGCCTCTAGATTTCCCCTAGAGGAGGAGTGTTGTCTCCTGAGAGTTTTCATCGGATTGGACCCACAAAATCTAGTAATTGAAAAAATATTTAGTTGTTAGCAAACCTCTTTCAAGAAAAAAAACTTTCAATCATTTAAGTAAAAATGACCGAATGATGTAAGAATTAGGTTCAACCCTCATAAGTCCTCCATACTTTAGCCTTCATAAAAGAAGAAATTATAGTTTTTCTTTAAATTTAGAAAGGATCTTGTCCTTCTAACTCATTTTGTTATTTTGCTTTAGATAGATATGCATAATGTGTAAGTGTGATGTGCTTGAGATTTCTCAACTCAACTTTGAATATCATTTAATTTTATTAATATTTATCTATTATTCTTGATTTCATTAGCTTTCTACTTTACTCATGTATCACATATCAAACCGATGACTCCTAAACCAGATAGTTTTAGGGCACCAGGTGAAAAAATACCCCTCAGGTCAAATATGAAAGTAGAGTAGGCCACGAAATCAAGATTTACTTATATATTATATATATTTATATTTTTCTTTGGCGTGAGTAATCATGCTTCTTGAGGCACAATTATCTAGCTTTTTTTTTTCCAGAGTCGTGTCTCTAAATCCCAAGCATGTGTGTATGGTTTATGCTTATTCTACTAAGGCTAAATAAAAGGTATGAGTTATTTTTCTTATCCCTCCCAACTTAGTCAAACCAATGTTTCTTGTTTATTTAGGCTAAAATAAAGATTTCTTAATAAGGTTCTCTTAATTCTTTCAACCTTTTGGTATTTTTATAAAGAGTATAAAGATTCTTTTTTCGTTAAGGAGATTTTTGTTTTAATACAAAGAAAAGAAAGAATGTTAGCATCCCCCCACACCTATCTAATCCATTGTCCTCAATGCTTAGTTATGTAAATAAATAGGGGGAAGAAAAGAGATCATCATCGCTGTCGACTTGGGCAGGCTAAGTGCGAATAGGTTAAGGAAGAGGGAGAAGAAGAAATTGCCAAAAAGGTTATGTACAAGTATATAAGGGGTGAGCATATAAATAAAAAGGAAAAAAGTTGTTAATTACACCCTTTTTTTTGGTGGTGTGTGGATGGCGATGGTCAGGTGTATGACGAGGCGAAAAGACTCAGCACAAGTTCAGCCTGGGATACAGGCTCAGTAGTTGAAAAGGGCTTCAATCTTTATCCATTCACTTTGAATTCCATATTGTTCTTAGGATCTACAATAATTACAGCACCGTGTGGGAAAACGGTGCGCACAATGAATGGCCAGACCGACGAATCTTCAGCTTCCCCATAAAAATGTGAAGCCTTGAGTTGTACAACAGAACCTTGTCTCCCGGGGCGAAGTTTTTCCAGTTTATGATCTGGTCATGAAAAAGTTTAGTCCAGCTTTTGGTGATTTGAGCGTTCTCATAGGCTTCATTCTGTATCTCCTCTAATTTTGAGATCTGCAGTCTCCTTAGCTCACCTGCCTTACTCATATCAAAAATGAGTTGCTTAATGGCCCATAGGGCACAATGTTCTAACTCGACTGGCAGATGACAGGCTTTTTCGAATATGATTCTGTAAGGAGACATCCCAGGACTGTCTTAAAAGCAGTGCGGTAAGCTCACAATGCATCGTTGAGTTTAACCGACCAATCCTTTCGATTTTGTCCGACAGTCTTTTTCAAAATGAGCTTGATCTGTCGATTGGTGACTTCGACCTGCCCATTTATCTGGGGATGATATGGAGTGAATAACTTGTGATTAAATGGAATATTTTCACATCAGAGCTTCAAAAACTCTATTGCAGAAATGCGATCCATTATCACTAATTATCACTCTGGGGGTGCCAAATCGGGAGAAGATGCTTTCTTTGAGAAATTTGACAACCACTTTGTTGTCATTAATCTTTGTTGGCATAGCTTCTGCCCATTTAGAGACGTAATCGATAGCAACCAAAATGAACTGGTTGCCGAAGGAATTAGCGAATGGTCCCATGAAGTTGATACCCCAAACGTCAAAAATTTTAACATCAAGGATTAGGTTCAGGGGAATCATGTCTCTTCTTGAAATTTTCCTAATCTTCTGATAATTTGCACATGTCTTGCAAAAGTGGAATGAGTCTTTGAACAAAGTGGGCGAGTAAAACCTACTTTGAAAAACTTTCTCTGCAGTCTTACGGGGACCGAAGTTTCCTCCGCATGCAAGTTCATGGCAAAACCTAAGCACACTCCTCTCTTCTTCCTATGGTATGCATCATCGAATAATCTGATCTGGATAATACTTAAAAAGGTACGGCTCTTTTCAGAAGAAGTACCAAACTTGGGCAAAGAAACGACTTTGGTCTTGCTTTGTCTAGTAAGCGGGTAATTGTCCAGTGGCCAGGTAATTAACTATGTCTGCATGCCAGGGTTCCTTGAAAATGGCCAGGATGTGCTCTTCTGGGAAATCCTCATTGATCGGAGCTTGTATGAGAGGTGTGTTTGGAATTTGTGATAGATAATTAGCGACCACATTTTCTATACCTCGTTTATCCTAAATTTTCAGGTCAAATTCTTGAAGCAAAAGGATACACTCAATCAATCAGTCTTTGGCTTCCTTCTTAGTCATGAGATATTTTAGTGCCGAGTGATCCATGAAAATCACCGTCTTCGAGCCTAACAAGTAGGGCCGAAATTTTTCTAATGCAAAGACAATATCCAAGAATTCCTTCTCAGTTGTTGTATAATTCTGTTGGGCGTCATTCAAAGTCCTACTCGAGTAGTAAATCACGTGTTGCCTATTATCGATGCTCTGTCCTATAACAGCGCCAATAGCAAAATTAGAGGCATCGCACATGATTTCAAATGGTTATACACAATCAGGAGTAGAAATAATTGGTGTAGAAATAAGTTCTTGCTTAAACTTTTCCCATGACTTGAAACATTCATTGTTAAAATCAAAGGGCACGTCCTTTGCGAGCAGGTTGGTTAAGGGCCTAGCGATCTTGCTAAAATCTTTAATGAACCTGATTGCACACATTTATTGCATTATTCTTTATTAATATCCACATTTATCATGTAATAAATCTGCAAATTCCTTATCTTAAATGTCTATTTTGCAGAAGATAATCATGGGGAGAAAGAGGATAAAATTAAATAAATATCAATTAAATTCAGATTTAACTAGATCTATTTTGTTAGAGGAGGATGATCCCAAATTCAGTTGGTTAAATTCAGTTTTTGGTAAATCAAGTGGTTAAAGCTAAAGATCAACCGAGGATAACGTCAAATACAGAGTCCTAATCCCAAGGGATAAATGGATAGAGAGAAAAACAACGGATAAGATGAAGCAATTTTGACTCAGATTCTGGCTGGATACATTTTAGTATTTGAAATATAATTTTCGCTAACAAAACTCAAATCTGATGACTCAGGATGATCCAGAAAGAGGACTTAAAGGGCTACAACTCTTAAAGTTGATCATTATTTCTAATTCTATTATTTGATAAGTTATATTTAGCAATCAATACGCCAATAAGCTGTAGATCAGAACTGAATATCCACAATAAATCAAGTTTGGAGATAAGGGGAGATTCAAATTCAGAAATAGCCAACTTTCCTTATCTTCATACTCCTATACACTCTGCATTTCTCCTATAAATATCTACAATCTCAAAGGCAAAAAGGGAACGACCAAGCAGAGATAGAATTTAGTCCACTTTTTCATTCTTTTTAGTGTAGATTTTTTTTTCTTTTCATATAATTTTCATTTTTCATTTATGTGATTCAGAGGAGATCAGAGTTTCATAGGGGAATGAGAATGCAGCTTGTGCTAAGAGTGATACCGGTGTAAGTTATTCTTCTTTTCTCTTATTGTTATAAAATCAAATCTATAGTTACCTTTTTTATGTACTTTATTTTTGTGTTCTTTTTCTTTTCTACTTCTTTCTTTCTTGTACCAATTGCTATCCAAGTGAGTCTTATAGCATCAAAAAAGTCTTGCCTTTGCGAGTGCCACTGATAGCTCATGACGATGGATTTTAGCCTCAGTCTGCATCATTTCATGCTTATTTTGTCTTGATGATGGAATGTGAAAGAGACGAGAATCAACTCTTATGGGCTTTGCGCTGATTGCCTCCACTTCAAGGTAACATCGTCACCAAAGATTCAAGGTAAGCTTTTGGGCAAAGGAGGTAAGTAATTATTTTTAATTTCTTTCTTTTAACTTTTATGTAAATTACCAACACCACAATCTTCCAAATCTCTTACTCTTTTTCAACTTCTTTGTACATATCCACTTTTATTTTCTCCACCTTCTCTATCTATCACTTTCTTCCTAACTTGACTTTAACTTCATTTTTCTCTTTTCTTTAACTAAAAGAATAACTTTAACCATTCTTTGTAACCTAAAAGCGAGCTTGCTAAAAAAGCTTCCATCGCTAGTCCCTCCTTATGGATCACGACCGCATAGCCACTTGCTATCGCGGTAGTATTGAGCACTTGCACATCTCTATTTTGAGGTTCTAAAATTCTGTATTTTGTGTGCAGGTTCTAACTCAATCAAAATTTTGGCGCCATTACCGGGGAGGGACGGTAAGTAAGTCTTTTTAAAATTTACATTTTGGTTAACTTTCTTTTTTGTTTTTGGTGTACAGATTTAAAAATAAGAATTTTTTGCTGCAGTGGACAATAAGTGGCCCTGGACTCTGCTCAAGATAGTAGAGCCTAGAAGCCCTTAGATTTGCTACATTCTTGTGGCAATCTGAGTGAATTACTAACCTGTATTTTCTACAGGTTGGCTGAATTGCATAGTTTAATATCTGTAGCATCTATCTCCTTATTTGACTCACTGTATATATATTTCTAACACAACACTAAAAAGTTGATTGTAAATGCTAAAAATAATTTAGACTTTGCATTTAGGCACGTGTCTATTTCATTACATTTTCTATTTATTGTTGAAGAGTGCTGAAGCCAAGGTATGTGTGCATGGCATTTAGTATAAGGTTCATTCTTGTATGAAATATTGCTTGAGTGTTACTTTTTTCTATATACTTGTACACTGTACTAAATTGATTTAAGGGCTTGTCCTATAAATAAGATAAGGTGGGGAAGTCATTACCCTCCCTTAGCCCACAAACAATATCCTCACTCACTAACTCAAGTCTAATTAAAACTGTATAGACATTGGCCCTAGGGACATCTCAGACTCAAATAGGAGACTGACCTAAGGGGGAAGTTGATTTGAATTTGACTCTGGCCAAATCGGTGACTAAGGTTGGGGATTGAGGGGCGAAACCAGAAGGATGGTGGTTTGGCTTAATTAGGTCTGTCGTTTTTGCGTGGATACCTCCCACTAATCTTGCCCCCTACCTAGCCGATTAACTTATGATCAGATTCGGCAATATACCCCCCGTGGACAGCTAATCAGTTAGGAGTCATCAGGTCTAAGGTTTACCTAACTTAGGTGATTTTTTCTTTTTATTTGTTTGCTAATTTGTTTGTTTTTTCTTTGTTTGTGTTTGACATTTATTCCGTGATATGGCTTATAACAATAATTTTTCCAATTTTAATGGTAATCTATATTACACCCTGACCTCTTTTTCGGATATTACCAACCCGGCATATCATAACTTTTACCAACCTAGTGTGCCGGATTGGTCTTATCCGAATCAATATAACCCATGCCCCCAATCTTATGACCATAATTTCTAGAATAATTTTAACTCTTCACAGAGTCAATGGGGATTCACCTCCCCCGAGTCTAATTTTCAACCAACTTGTCCTCCTTATCCACCTTGTCCACAATATTTGCAAGATTCATACTCAGTTTCACTAGTTCAAAACAGAAAACCATCAGTCTTGAAAATCAGTATGCGTGGTCCAAGCAACAATCACAAAATCTGACGGACTCACAATTTCACCATAAATTCTAAAACAACACTTTATCCTTTCAAGTCCAATCGCAACAAAATGATGAACCAATCAACTGTGAAAAGATGCTTGAAGCCATACTCAGGCTCAAATCGCTCATAATCATGATATAGATATGATGGTCCAAACTCTACGTTCTCACCGTTTGACCATTTCTGATGTCGCTAATCATTCTGTTAGAGCTGAAGAATCATGTTGTTTTGGAAAAAAAGATTCCATTTCAGCATAACCATTTGAACTTGCCCAAACTCTAAATTTTAAAAATGACATTGACAGTTTGGCAAGTTATCTTTTTTTGATATTGAACTTGAGAATGAATATGATCCTGAACCTCAACTTGGTGTTTCAATTTTACTTTCTGATTCAATAATACTCCGGTGTCTTCACCTGATTTCAATCTTTTTCTCGAGTCAACATTGGATCCTGTGCCAGTTCATCATGAAATTGAATCGCCAATCTTTTATGATCATCATATTGAACTTGACCAATTTCATACTTTTGAAAGTCTCATTGACAAATTGGCAAGTTCTCATTTATATGAAATTGAACTCAATGAGAAATGTGACCTAGATTCTCAAATTTGTGATCCAGTTCAAATTCTCGCATCAATATTGACTCCTGTTTTGTTACTCGACTTGTGTAATTTGTAGAGTTAGTTTTGATTCTCACACCTATCATTCTTGAACTTGAATCACCAATATTAAGTCACATTCCATTGTGAAAAAATGAATGTGGACTTGAGTTTCAACTTCTTGATTTGGACTCACTTCCTAAATCAATCTCGACTCCTAAACCTTTACTTGACTTAAATCACTTTCCTGAGTCGGTATTAGTTCCTGTACTTCCTAAGTCCAATTCAATCATTACATCTTTTCACACTCCATTTTGAGACAAGGGTGTTGATAAAATTGACTCCGAAATTAATTATGAAATTTGAAAATTAGATAGGATAAAGTATTTAATAAAAATCATTCATATATACATCATTTTAGGAGGTTATATTAGAGAGATTTCTGGTCGGTTCCTCTGAACTCCACGAAAATTTAATTGGGCCGCACTTTGTGGACCAATCAAACCACCACCGGAACCACCACCTTAAGGTAATATTCTCCTTCCCTCTCTTCTTTTTCATGCATCTATGCATTAATTCATACATTGAGAATAATGCATGATATAGGCGTAAGGGAGGGTCTAACATAACTTAGGCTTTTCTTTTTATTTAAAAAAAGAAAAGAAAAAATTATCATTTTCTTTACTTTAAAAAAACTTTTTGAAAATAAAGAAATAATATTTTGACATATTTTTTTGTGAGAAATTAAGTTAATTTTATGGAATAGGAAAATCAAAATTAGGATTTCTTATACTTGGTCAAATAAGATTATTTGTTTGATTTTTAGAGTTAGGAAGATAATTTGTCAAAGTAATTTAATTTTGATCTTTACCTTGATGAAATATGCACACTTTGTACACTTACACACTTAGGGTTCAAAAACAAAGATTCTTATGCCTTATAAAATATATATATATATATATATATATATATATATATATATATATATATATACTATGAAAATAAACAAATCTAATTATTGATTAGCTAGGTGCTTTGGCTTAAGCAAGCCTTGGTATTTATTCAAAAGATGATTAGATAAGTTTGAAAAAAAAGAAAAAAAGAAATATATATCTATAAAAAACCTTTGATTAAGCTGGGTATTTGTGCCTCATAAAGCATAAATATTCACGCCTAAAAGTGGTTCATATAATAAAATCCTTAGTTTTGTGGCCTTATTTGCTCGAGTTCTTAAGTCCTTGGGGTGTTTTCTCACCCGGTTCCCTAAGACCATTTGTTTTGGGAATCACAGATTAAAGGCTCATTACATGGGCAGACTAGAAAGCCTAATAGAACTATAGAATAATACCACCAAAAATAAAATAAGATAATATATATATATATATATATATATATATATATATATATATATATATAAGAGTTAGAGTTCAAGAACCCTTAGTCAAAATTTCACGGTCACGAAGGTGCATATGACTTAGGTTAAGGTAATAGACTAGATGAGGAGCACAATTTGACTCCTTACTTTGATTGATAACAAATTTTTGAATAGAGACTAAGTTTAAAAATGAAAATTTTAGTTTTCCTATAACTTATAGATTACTTAAATCATACAATAATATTTCAAATTTTTCTTTCAAAATGTGTTTTCAAAATACTAATATTTTTCTCATTCTTTATGGATTTTGTGGGTGCAATCCACTGAAAACCCTCACGAGACAAAACTCGTCCTCTAGGGGTAACTTAGAGGCTTAACGGCTTGTTGCACAAGCTCAGTACAATCGCATGACCTGCTAAAGTGGTATAATAATCTTTTGTTTAGTTTTGTTGTTTTACTCGAGGATGAGCAAAAGATAGGTATGGGGGTGTGATTGCACACATTTATTGCATTATTATTTATTATATATCCACATTTATCATGTAATAAATTTGCAAATTTCTTCTCTTAAATGTCTATTTTGCAGAAGATAATCATGGGGAGAAAGAGGATAAAATCAAATAAATATTAGTTAAATTCAGATTTAACTAGATCTATTTGGTTAGAGGAGGATGATCCCAAATCCAGTTGGTTAAATTCAGTTTTTGGTAAATCAAGTAGTTAAAGCTAAAGATCAACCGAGGATAACGTTAAATACAGAGTCCTAATCCAAATGGATAAATGGATAGAGAGAAGATCAATCGATGAGATGAAGCAATTTTGACTGGATACATTTTAATATTTGAAACATAACTTTCGCTACCAGAACTCAAATCTGATGATTTAGGATGATCCAAAAAGAGGACTTAAAGGGTTACAACTTGTAAAATGATCATTATTTCTAATTCCATCATTTGATAAGTTATATTTAGCAATTAATACGCGAATAAGCTGCAGATCAGAACTGAATATCCACAACAAATTAAGTTTGGAGATAAGGGGAGATTCAAATTCAGAAATAGCCAGCTTTCCTTATCTTTATACTCCTCTACCCTCTGCATTTCTCCTATAAATACCTACAATATCAAAAGCAAAAAGGGAATGACCAAGTAGAGATAGAATTTAGTCCATTTTTTCATTCTTTTTAGTGTAGGTTTTTATTTTCTTTTCATATAATTTTCATTTTTCATATATGTAATTCAGAGGAGATCAGAGTTTCATAGGAGGATGAGAATGAAGCTTGTGTCAAGAGTGACAACGGTGTAAATTGTTCTTCTTTTCTCTTATTGTTATAAAATCGAACCTATAATTACCTTTTTTATGTACTTTGTTTTTGTGTTCTTCTTCTTTTCTACTTCTCTCTTTCTTGTACCAATTGCTATCCAAGTGAGTCTTATAGCATCAAAAGAGCCTTGCCTTTGTGATTGTCACCGATATCTCATGACGAAAGATTTTAGTCTCAGTCTGCATCATTTCATGCTTGTTTTGTCTTGATGATGTAATGCGAAAGAGACGAGAATCAACTCTTATGGGCTATGCGCTGATTGCCTCCACTTTAAGATAACATCGTCGCCAAAGATTCAAGGTAAGCTTTTGGTCAAAGGAGGTAAGTAATTATTTTTAATTTCTTTCTTTTAACTTTTAGTGTAAATTATCAACACCACAATCTTCCAAATCTTTTACACTCTTTTTCAACTTCTTTGTACATATCCACTTTCATTTTCTCCACCTTCTTTATCTACCACTTTCTTTCTAACTTGACTTTAACTCCATTTTTCTCTTTTCTTTTAAAGAACTAAAAGAAGAATTTTAACCATTCTTTGTAACCTAAAAGCGAGCTTGCTAAAAAAGCTTCCATCGCTAGTCCCTCCTTGTGGATCACGACCCGCATAGCCACTTGCTATCCGGTAGTATTGAGCACTTGCACATCTCTATTTTAAAGTTCTAAAATTCTGTATTTTGTGTGCAAGTTCTAGCTCAATCAGAACCGTCGGTAGAACCCAGCATGTCCTAGGAAGGATCTATTATCTTTAATGCTTTTGGGCGGTGGAAACTTAGCAATCGCTCATACTTTTGCCCTGTCCACTTCAATACCTCTCCTAGAAATCTCATGGCATAAGACAATTTGCTGCCTTACCATGAAATGACATTTCTCCCAGTTCAGAGTTAGGTTCTTTTCTTGCATCTTTGTAGAACCAACTCAAGATCATGAAGACATTGTTCAAATGAATCTCCGTAGATGAAAAAGTGATCGGGGGAAAACTGGGCACAAAAAGTGTCATTTTGAAATCAAGAGTTAAAACGTGTGTGCTTTGGCTTCCTCGATACTTTCATTATAGCATAGAGGCTAAAACGAGTCGAATCCACAAGGACGAGAGGCGATAGAAACTTATACGGTATGTTCACATGTATGTTAACGGTTCTTCAAAATTTTAAAGAATCAAAAGAAAAGAAAACAAAAAATAAAAAGAGAAGTATGGTGAAAACAAAGAAGTGAGAAATATAGAAGAATGGTATTTGTAGTTTTGGTATATCTCTAAAATAAGTGAAAAGGAAAGAAAACGCATGGCTACTAACTACTAATGACTCCACTAACTGCAAACCTCTTAGTGATAGTTGCCTCATATGTATCATTAGCCATCACTAGTCCTTGGTTCAAGTGCTTTATAAAGTATGGCCCATATGTAACTCATCCCATCTCAACTCAACAAAACAAGTGCAAGCTACACTTAAACCATCAAAACTAAAAGTAAGCATGAAGTAAAGTAATGTTAGCTTGTTAGAGAGTTAGAAAGTTAGAGTGTTAGATCTATCATCATGAGCCATCAATGGCTCTTGGAAGAGCAAGGCCAAGTAGAGTCTATTAGATTCATGTGAATTATCAACTAAGAAGTTAGACTAGTTAGTGGTTAGCAGTTAGTTACCACGAGAGAAAAGATTAGCTAAACATGTAAAAGGAGTTAGATAGAAAACAAAGAGAGATAAAGAGAGCACCTTTCATAGCTTGTCACCTTCTATTACAAGCACTCTTGCATTCCAAACATGTATCACTCTCTCTCCTAATACAAGATTTAAAATAAATGAAAAATATAAAGAGGAAGAAGAAGAACTAACCTAACTTAAACTAAACTATAACATAGAGAAGAAAACTACCCTAAAATTACACTACTCTCTTATATCTCCCTTTTCAAAGCACAAAGGGGGTACTTATAGGCGAAAGGGGCTCCAACGGGGCTGTATGGAGCCACGCGTCGAATCTCGGCGCTCGGCTCCACAAGATTGCCGCAGAAACCCGGTGTTTGCCCCATTTTCGTGGCAATACTTAGGAGGCCTACGCGCTTCCCAGATGTCCCCTTGTCGGATGTACTTGCTAGTTTTCAGATTTGGGCCCCTGGTTTTGACGAAATCATCCTCCAAAATCAATGGCTATCTTTATAGGCGTTTAATCACCAATTAAATGGTGATTTAGGGTCTTCTTCTTCATTGCACACCATGGACCTAGAAACATGCAAGGGAGGTGTTATTAGCAGAAATTATTATTAAATAAATGTAAAGATATGTATGAAATATGCATTTTTAGAGACTAATCAAAAAATCATCCATGAAAATCTCAAGAAAACGTTCTACCATGTCGGAGAACAAACTGAGTATGCACTATTGGAATGTTGTGGGAGCATTGCACAATCCAAACAGCATGCGTCGATATGCGAAGGTTCCGAACAGGCAGGTGAACGTGGTCTTTTCCTGGTCTTCTATAGCAATAGGGATTTGATTGTATCCCAAGTACCCATCTAGGAAGCAATAGTACTTATGTCTAGCTAAGCATTCAAGCATTTAGTCGATGAAGGGTAGCGGGAAGTGGTCTTTACGGGTGGCTGCATTCAACTTTCTATAGTCGATACAAACACGAACCTTGGTAGGCAGTCTTGTTTGTACCAACTCTTTTTGCTCATTTTCAACCACCGTGAAGCCAGCTTTCTTCGGGACCGCATGAACAGGGCTAACCCATTGGCTATTAAAAATGGGATAAATGATCCGATTTTCTAAGAGTTTTAAAATTTTTGCTTTTACTGCCTCTTACATGAGTGGGTTAAGCCTGCGTTGTGGGTCCCCCCTGGGAGTAGCTTCATCTGTTAAATGGATTCTATGTTGAACTATGGCTGGACTTGTCCCTTTGATATCCTTCATTGTCCATCCAATGGCTTCCCTATGTCTCTTCAGAATAGACATTAAGCTATCCTCTTGTTGCTCAGTCAGGTGGGATGCTATGATGACTGACAGGGTTTCTTTTCTGCCCAGGTAGGCATACTTGAGGTGTTCAGGTAAGGCTTTTAGCTCTAGGGAAGGTATTGCTTCATTGGAGGTAGTATCTGAACTTTCAATCCTGTGATAGGTACACTTGGGCTTGATGCCCAGTCTACTGCCGAATCTATAATCTGGTCTAGATTAAAATTCTCAGATTTCAGATCAAACTCTGCCTCTATTTCTATCTCCATGCTTTCCTCATGCTCATTGGTCAGATTTTCAGCTTTTCAATAGAATTGACCTCAAAAGTCTGATCATTGATATCCCTGGGTTGTCTTCCAAGATTGAAGACATTGACTTCCTTTGTCATGTCTCCAAAGGTCAATCGCATGGATCCACTCCTACAGTTAATTATGACATTGGCTGTAGCAAGGAATGAGCATCATAAGATGACCAGAGTTTGAGACCGCGGATTTGACACAGGTTGGGTATCAAGCATAATGAAGTCAACAGGATAGATGAAATCCCCAACCCAGATAAGGACATCTGTGATTTCTCCCTTTGGGATTTTCGTAGATTAGTCAGTTAACTGAATGGTGACTCGAGTTGGACTCAGCTCGCCTAACCCAAGTTGCTGGTACACTGAGAGAGGCAGCAAGTTGATACTTGCTTCTAGGTCAAGTAGCGCTCTGCTAATTTCTGTTTGTCCTATGGTGTAGAAAATTATGGGACATCCAGGATCCTTGTATTTCACTAGAATGGGACCAGACAGAATTTTGCTTATATTATTGCCAAGAACACTTTCTTGGGCACATTTGCCTTTCTCTTCTTTATACAAATATCCTTAAGAAATTTGGCATAAGTTGGGACTTGTTGGATAGCATCAAAAAGAGGCATATTTAGTTTGAACTAGTTAAACATCTCAAGCATCTTCTCTATGTGTATATTCTTATTTTTGTTCCTAAGCCTATTGAGAAAAGGTGCTATAGGCTTATGAACTTGTTCAGCAGATTTGTCCTTATCAGATGTTTGTGGAGCAGATTGGGAGGAACTAGCAGAGGTGGAGGCTGGAGTAGGATCAATATGGACTGGATTTTTTTATTGGTAGACCTAGTTGTCCACCTTCTTTCTAGATCGAAGTGTGTGAACAATAATGCACTGGTTGATCGAAGGATCCTGAATTTCATATGCTTGATTGGAGTTTTTAGGGTTAACTAGCGGCTGACTAGGTAAAGTACCTTTTGGTCTTTCACTTAGAGAGCTAGCTAATTGGCTCATCGTATTTCCAATCTCGATATGGCCTGTGAATGGTTGTTCAGCGGTTGTCCCTGATTTTGCATGAAAGTGGCTTGGGACTTCATAAAAGTCTCCATGCTTTCCTCCAATTTACTGATTTTGTTCTCAATTAGTGAACTTTGGGAGGAGGAAGATGGAGTTTGACTAGGGAAATTTGTTGGATGAGTGGGATGGTAAAAATTATTGGGAAAGTTTTTCCTGGGAGAATTGTTCTGGGTCCAAAAGAAATTTGGGTGATTTCTCCAACTGGGATTGTATGTTTGCGAGTAAGGATTATGTGATGGCCGTGAGTATGCCACGTTCAGGTGTTCCAGTGGCACTTGCTGAGTATAGAAAATAGGGCACTCTTCAAAGACTTGATTCGATACCGATAGTATGAACAACCAGGATTGTGAATTGGTGATAGGTTGATTTGGTTGACATTAGCTGGCTCTTTTATTTCTAGAGCCTCTATTCTCCTCATTAGGGTTGTAATCTTAGCTTCTACAGGTATGAATGATTCTAGAGATAGGAGCCCTCCTCTTAAGCTATAGATTGTGAATTCTTTGATTTTTTCGAGGCTGGCTCCTAATGCAGGGTTTTCTCAGCTAAATTCTCAAATAGATCCCAACCCTGATCTCATTCTTTTGCAAGACTCTCCCTGACACATGGTTTCTAATAGGGTTGTCGTCTGATAATCTAAATCATCGTAGAGAATCTGGCACTGACGGCATTTCTCCACCCCGTGATGAGGGCACTGAGCTAGGAGATCTTTGAATCGCTCAAAGTATCTCCAAAATGGTTCGCTCAGTTCTTGCCTGAACTGTATGATATTCTTATGAGGGCAGTTTTCTGAACTGGGTAGAATTTCTTCAAGAAAGCTTTAACAAAATCATCCCACGTTGTAACTGAATCTACCGCCAAACTGTACAACCATTTTTTAGTTAGGTCTTTTAGGGAAAAGGGGATGAAATGTAACCTAACGGCATCGTCTCCTAGCTGGGAAATAAGCATCATAAGGCACACTTCTTCAAATTCTCTAGCAAAGAAGTATGCGTCCTCTGATTCTAAACCATGAAACTTTGGAAGAGTATTAATGAATTGAGGCTTGATTCAAAGTTATTTCCATTTGCCTTAGGCAGTTTTTTACAAGATGACAATAAGGTTCTGATAGGGTAAAACCTGTCCTGAAGTGACGCCATCACTGGTTCTAGATGCAAGGGTAGAGAAGTGTTTCTGGTTCATATAAAAGTTATAGGATCTCTAATCCACTATTGCATGCAGCACACCACAAATAACATAAAGACAAAAAATAATCGAAAAGAATAAAAAAACAAAAGAAAAAAATAAAAGAAAAAAACAATCACAAAGCCTTAGTCTAAGGTACCTGGACCTAGACGACTCCTAACTGGTCGATTCTCCGGGGGAGGTTGCTGCAGGAACTCAACTACAACTAATCAGTCAGGAAAGGGCAAAACTTAGTGGGAGGTATCTGAGTATGAGCTACGGGCCTTAATTATGCCAAACCACGGAGCTTTGAGGCTTTGGCTCTCAATCCACTTTCCTTAGACACCGATTTTGCAAGAGTATAGTTCTTGCAATTTTCACCCTCGGTTAAGCTCTTAATGAGTCCGAGATGTCCCTAGGGCCAATGTCTATCAATTTTTAGTTAAGGCTTGGGCTGTGTGAGTGCACTTGGAGATGATTTTTGGGCTAAAGAAGGGTGATGAAATCCCCACCTTATCTTGTTTATTTTTGATTTTGCCCTTAATGTCAATTGTGCAAGTGTACAGTTTATTCACAACAAGGTAACACTCAAAGTGATAAATCACTCCAAAATGTTTGTCCTATTCTATATGATGCACACGTACCTTTT
Organism: Agave tequilana; assembly: GCA_038442645.1. Lineage (NCBI taxonomy): Eukaryota > Viridiplantae > Streptophyta > Magnoliopsida > Asparagales > Asparagaceae > Agave > Agave tequilana. The sequence continues at coordinate 142,492 of JAVJIF010006671.1, read as the reverse complement.
CTCCAGCACTCTTCAACAAAAATTGAAATGAATTAAAATAGACACGTGCCCTAAATGCAAGAGTCTAATCCAAATTTTAATTAAGCAATAAATAGATTTCTGTTGAGTTTATTACACATGTATAAGGTGAAGCATTCAAGAAAACTAAAAAATTTGAGAAAGAAATTTGAGCTGTTTTCGGCAACCCTGCAGAAGAGATCGTTAGTACTTCAATCGTAGAAACTCGCTTTTACACGAATTTTCTGAGGGCAAATGAATCCTCGTGCAGCGTCTTTGGCCACCACTTTCACTTCCTGTGATAGTGAGCTCCTTGGTACTTCTCGTACACACAAGAATAAAGAAAAATCTTTAGTATTGAACAATAAAGCCGTTCCCTCCCCGGCAACGGTGCCAAAATTTGATCGACAAAAAGTAAGCACAAAAATAGGTAAAGGAATGTGGGTCAATGTTACTGCTTTTGCGATTCTTCCGTAGTAGCAAAGTGGCTCTACGGGTCATATCACGAGGAGGGAGAGCGATGAAAGCTTGATGCGGCTTCTTTATTCAAGAAAAGAGAAATTTCTTTGTTTCAAATAAAGAATTTGAAAATAAAAACAAGTTGGTTTCAAAAAATATTTTAGAATGATTTGGTGGTTTGTAAAAGTAGATTTTTTTAATGGTAAAAACGCATGGCTAACTTTCTACTAAGTGCTCCCACTAATCTCTAACTTCTTAAAGATGTAGCCTCAGAATGGATCATAGGCAAGCATACCCCTTATGCATATGAACTATTCATATTGGAAACCGAATAAAAGTTCTTCCTTTAACTTAGCTTAACACGGCAAAAACTTAAACATTCCCTTATCAAGATCCGATAGAAGGCGAGAATAGGGGAAAACACAAGTGTACTAATGATATCGGCCAAGTTAAAAGGAATATCTCTACTTACAACGACAAGTAAAGTTTACAATCTATATATCATCAAAAACCCATTAAGCATGAACTATAAAAGAGCTAATACTTGTAGGTAAGTTAGAGTTAGAACCCTCATCTTAAGATGTCATAGCTCTCGTTTGCACAAGGCTTGTTTGACACTATTGACTCATTTGGGTTATAATCAAATTGTTAGAGATTAGTGGGTTAGTAGTTAGTTAGCCATGCAATGAAAGAGTTAGTTAGACATGCTTAAGAAAAGAAACAACAAAGAGAAGAGATAAAGAGAGGGAGTATTACACTAAAATAAGAAAGTAAAAGCAAATGAAAAATATAAGTAAATGGAAAGAAAAGAAAGAAGTATTACTTGTATTAAATTGCCACCTTCAAATACAACTTTTACACACTCTCTTTCTTTCACTCTAATGGCTAAACTAAAACTAGAAGAAGAAGGAAACAACAACAATAACAACTCTTAGAACAAGATAACAACAACTCCTAAGCTCTAGATATCCCCTCTGTTGAACACCAAGGGGGGTATTTAGAGGCACCATGGGAAAGGTGGCCACCGCGGCCCAGGCCGCATTTTCGCTGTCCTGTCAGGATGGCGTGCGCCTGACCTCTTGCAACGTACCATCCCTTCTAACCCCTGTCAGCTGGATCTTCTGGTTTTTGATTTAATGCTCTGGGCTACTAAAATCTCCTCCCTAAGGTTAATGGCTACTTGGTAGGCCTTTAATCACCCATTAAATGGTGATTTAGGGTCTTCTTTTTCATTTGCACACCATGGACCTAGGATTAAGCAAGCAAAGCTTTATTAGCAAAATTTTACACCAAATAAATATGCGGATGTGATAAAAATTATGCAAATTAGAGACTAATCACAATGTTAAACGCGAATGGTTTATCAATGATAGTCTAGTTTATTTTTTTGCATTTGCCTCTGATTCTATACTGCCAGACACTAGTACTGATGCAAACAGTGACCCTTGGTTAGCAATGAATGCGTTGACATCATTGCGTGGACCAATAAAGTCATCCCTTATAGTACACGAAAAGATCAAAGATGCACATAATACTCTCTTTGAAGTATCAGCCAAGTTAAATGGTCAAAAGCCAATTCTATTTGAAAGAATCGATTCTGAGCCCATATCTTGTGAAAGCTCAAGTGGTTGGTCTGAGTCTCCATAATTTTTCTATTATAGACAAAAGTCACATCATATGATGGAAAGCATGGGGTATGATCTTACCAAAGGATCTGGTGTTAATTTTCAGTAAAGGAAAGCGAGTACTACTTCATTCATTTGTACCGAATGACAAAAGCCCCGTTTACTATGACAAGACCATAGAGGACTCGGTTATGTAACTATGCCAGTCTCATCAGATCCTAAGTCTGAAGAAGAAGTCAATCATGGCAGTTCATCAGTAACATCATCGTGGGACTTAGACATCAGAGTCAGTGATATCTTCAAAAGTCTCTCAGGAAACATGGTATCATTCAACCATTTAGAAGATGACAGAGAAGATACCTTTAAAGCTAAAGAATTAGTCCAGTCGGACTCAAATCTATGGATTAAAGGCTTAAATACTTTTTGGAATATACGCTTTGAATAACGCGAACCACACACGGAGGATAAAGTGACTCAAATAAATTTTGGAGATGAGGCTACCCCTAGCCCATTTTCATATTGTCACCTTCTGAGAAAGAGGACCTAATACCTCTTATATGAGAGTATAAAGATGTCTTTGCTTGGAATTATGAGGACATACCCAGGGTCGATCCCCAGATTGCTAGCATCATCTCAACATCAATCCGGACGCCAAGCCAGTCAAACAACAACAATGACGGTTCCATCTCGAGAACACAGAACTAATCGAATCAGAAGTCAAGAAGCTTATAGACTCTGGTTTCATCAGGAAAGAGCAACATCCTGTTTGGGTGTCTAACATAGTGTCCGTTCCCAAGAAGAATGAAAAGATCTAGATTTACATCGACTACCGTGATCTAAATGCTGCTTGTCCTAAAGACGAATTCCCTCTCCCGATCATGGATGTTATGATTGATAATACGTGCGGTTTTGAGAAAATATCTTTTATAGATGTCTTCTCAGGGTATAATCAAATAAAGATGTACCCCGAAGATGAAAAACATACATCCTTCAAGATGCCTTTAGAAGTATACTGCTACACAGTAATGCCATTTGGCTTAAAGAATATTGGTGCAACCTATCAACGTGCCATGAATGCAATCTTCCATGAGCATATATGTAAGACCGTAGAATGCAACATCAATGATATCACTGTGAAAAGCCGTGATAAAGGAAATCATCTCGCAGACCTAAAGAGAGCGCTTGACATCATGTGGGCTCATTACTTGAAGATGAACCTAACCAAGTCCTTCTTGGGGGTAGCCAGTGGCAAATTCCTTGGATTTGTTGTTACATTCAAAGAAATTCATCTGGATCAAGAGAAAATCCGTGCTGTCCAAGAGATGCAACCTCTGAGAAATCTTAAAAAATTCAGAGGTTTACAGGACGATTGGCATATAACTGGAGATTTATATCAAATCTTTCAGGACGTTGTCAACCCTTCACCAAATTATTGAAGAAGGGAGTCTCATTCGTTTTGGATAATGTTTGAAGCATTCGAAGGGATCCAGGAGTATCTCACCACCCACCGATTCTGGCAGCTCCAGTATTAGGAAAACCTTTCCTGTTATATGTTCGAGTGATGGATCGTTCCTTGGAAGCTTTACTAGCTCAAGACAATGATCAAAACTAGGAACAAGTGATCTACTATTTAAGTAGAATAAAAGTTGAGCCGGAGCACCATTGCAACCCAATTAAGAAGGAATGCTTAGCGTTAGTTTTCACCATCCAGAAGATATGACACTATCTTATGGGTTGACGCATTCACGTCATCTCCAAAGTTAATCCCTTGCGATTGCTCATGACAAGACCATCTTCGCTAAATTGCAGATTAGCGAAATGGGCTATATTACTCTTACAATATGATATGCAATTCATGCTACAAAAGACGATCAAAGGGCAAGCTGTGGCAGATTTTATAGCCGATCATTCAGCTTCAGGAAGTTTGAAACTTTATGATGATCTCCCAGGCGAGATAGCAGAAGTTAACTTGATCAATGCCTCCTCAGAACAAGTGTGGTAACTATTCTTTGACAGAGCATCAAGGAAAAGTTCTGAGGGAAATATTGTCATATGTGTAGGGGTAGTACTCATTTCCCCACATAATTATGTGATCTCTCATGTGGTCTTATTAACCAAGCCATGTTCCAATAACATTTTAGAATACAATGCTCTCGTGATCGGGATACAAAAATCTTGAAGTATACAGTGGTTCAAAGCTCATCATCAACCAAGTAAGCGGGGAGTACGAAGTTCGATATAAAGACTTGGTGCCCTATCACATTGCGACCATTGACATGGCAGAGAAGTTTAAAAACTTCTACATTGACCTTGCACTGCGTTAGCAAAATGCACTGGCATCCCTTACTGCTTCATTGGCTCTTCCAGCTGGAGCCATGGAGAGAGAACTTGCCTACAGTCGTAACTTGTACTGTTCAAATCCGCCCTTGAAGACAGTAAAACTCCAAGAGGAGACCTTCAAATAAAAGAGGTTCTTGAGATTTTGACAAGTCTTGAACCTAGGGATTGGTGATTCCCTCACATTGACTTCATCTTATATGGCATATTGCCTGATGAACCCAAAGAGGTAGCTTCTATCAGAAGGAAAGCTCCTCGGTTTTATTACAATATGAACACACGAACATTATATCATCAGTCATATGATGAGATCTTACTCCGATGCCTTCACATAAAAAGGCACAGGAGGTGCTCAAAGAAGCTCATGAGGTACATGCGTAGCTCACAAATCTGACCCCAAGCTCAGAGACCAGCTTAGAAGACTTAGCTATTGTTGATCGAAGATAATCCCTGACACCATCGCCTATGATAAGCGATGCCATGCCGTCAGATCCACAGTGACTTCGTCCATCAAGCACCAGGACATCTTCATCCGACGACCTCTTTATGGCCATTGAGATGTGGGGAATGGATCTTATTGGACCTATTATCCCTCCAACATCTAAAGGACATCACTTCATTTTGGCCGTAACAGATTACTTCTCTAAATGGGTGAAAATTATTTCTGTAAAGGAAGTAAAGACACCAATCGTGATCAAGTTCATCAAGAATCACGTGCTCTACCGCTTTGGTGTACCTTGCTGAATCGTCCACGATAATGGACCGTAATTGATCATCCGAGCATTCCAGAGGTTCTGTAATAGATTTAGAATTCAAAGTGTGTCATCAACAGCATACTCTCCAGCTGCCAATGATCTTGCAAAAACCTTTAATAAGACTATTGGAAAGCTTCTCAAGAAATTCGTCTCAAAAAGTCAACGTGACTGGGATGACTAATTTGGCGAATACTTGTGGGCTTACCGCACGACAGTGAGAACTCCAACAAGGACCACACCATTTTTCTTGGTGTATAGATGTGAAGTTGTACTTGCACTGAAGATCTGAATCCCATTCCTTCGAGTTGCCTTAACCACCAGGATGACGAACAAAGAGAAGCATCGATTGCGCCTCAAAGAGTTGGAAGCTTTAGACGAAAAATATCTGTAAGCCCAACAATAAATCGAGCTCTACCAAGCCTGAATTTTTAGAGCTTTTAATAAGAAAGTCAGAAAATGAATTTTCAAGAAAGGCGACCTTGTCTTAGCCATTAGAAGACCCATGGTTATGAAACTTACGACGAAAGGAAAATTTCAAACCCAAATGAGAAGAACCATTTGTGGTAGAGTCAGTCTACTCAAATGGAGTATATCGCCTTATAACTCCGAATGTCGATACACTCATAATACCAGTCAATGGCAAATTCTTGAAGAAACAAAGTTAGAAACTCTAGTTTTAGCTTTGTCAGTCTTCTTATGATCAGGTTAATACTGCACCTCTGATTAAAGCTTCACCCGAATCTATCAGATGCATTAGAGTTTGAGATCCAAGATGTTTGGAAGTGCACCAAAGAAAAGCTTCTCCTCATCCAATAGATCGCATTTGGTCAATCGACGTTGAGTCGACCAGACATTATTGACATTGTGATGCATGATGTTAATATTGAAGAAACAAAGTTAGAAACTCCGATTTTAGCTTTGTCAATCTTCTCATGATTAGGTTAACACTACACCTCTGATCAAAGCTTCACCCTAATCAATTGGATGAATTAGGGTTTATAATCTAAGATATTTGGAAGAGTGCAAAAGAAAAGCTTCTCCTCATTCAACGGATTACATCACTATCAATCAACGCTGAGCTGACCGAACATTACTGAGATTATGATGCATGATGTTAATATTAAAGAAACAAAGTTAGAAACTCTGATTTTAGCTTTATTACTCTTCTCATGATCAGGTTAACACTACACCTCTGATCAAAGTTTCACCCTGATCAACCAGATTCCTTAGGGTTTGAGATCTAAGATGTTTGAAAGATCGCTAAAGAAGAGCTTCTCCTCATTCAACAGATCAAGCCTCTCCTCATTCAACAGATCACACACGGTCGATCGATGCCGAGCCGACTGAACATTATTAACATCGTTATGCATGATGTTAATATTGAAGAAATAAAGTTAGAAACTTTAATTTTAGCTTTGTCACTCTTCTCATGATCGGGTAAACACTACAACTCTGATCAAGGCTTCACCCTAACAATCAGATGGATTAGGGTTTGAGATTGAACATGTTTGGAAGAGCGCCAAAAAAGAGCTTCTCTCTTCAACAGATGACGCCACTGTCGATCGATGCCGAGCTGACCAATATTGACATCGTGATGCATGATGTTAATATTGAAGAAACAAAATTAGAAACTCTAGTTTTAGCTTAGTCACTTTTCTCATAATCAGGTTAATACTACACATCTGATCAAAGCTTCACCCTGATCTATCAGATGCATTAGGGTTTGAGATCTAGGATGTTCATTAAAGTGCCAAAGATGAGCTTCTCCTCATTCAACGGATCACATCATAGTTGATCGATGCTGAGCTGACAAAACATTATTAACATCATGATGCATGATGTTAATATTGAAGAAACAAAGTTAGAAACTCCAGTCTTAGCTTGATCACTCTTCTCATGATCAGATTAACGCTGCACCTCTGATCAAGGCTTCACCCTATCAATCAGATGGATTAGGGTTTGAGATCTAACATGCTTGGAAGAGCGCCAAAGCAGAGCTTCTCCTTCAATGGATTACATTATAGTTGATCAATGCCGAGCCGATCCGGACACTGTTGACATCGTGATACATTATGTTAATATTGAAGAAACAAAGCTAGAAACTCGACTTTTAACTTTGTCACTCTTCTCATGATCAGGTTAATACTACACCTCTGATCAAGATTTCACCCTATCAATCAGATGGATTAGGGTTTGAGATCTAACATGTTCAAAAAAGGGCTAAAAAAGAGCTTCCTCCTTCAACCAATCACCTCACAGTCGATCAATATCGGGCCGATCAAACTTTTGTGACATTATGATGTATGATGTAAACATCAAAGAAAAGACAAAGGCAAAATATCAAAATTTGAGCTTTGTCACTCTTCTCTACTATATAAACATGTACCATCTTCAACTTAGAAGAATAGGTCATATTTTGGAGTCGAGTATGCCAAGCATCCAGAAGGATGGCTTATCTAGCCTAACATTTTTACTGCAATGGTGGCATACCTCCCCGCTCCTGTTCAATCGATCAAAGCTCGACCCAATGACAAGAGGTGGTAACCGATCGAATGAAGGATCGAATGAGTTTATCTGATGGATTATCAAGCCAAACTCATTGAAGAAAGTTCGTGACGCATCTTTGTAGAGCCTTTCCATTATTTTCACATTCATATCAGAACGTGGCAACCAAATGAGGATCAAAGAGGACTTCATAAGGAAGTTAATTTCCAGACAAAACCCTCGTAGCATTCATGTCTACCTTTGTGGGCCCAGCTTATTTGTAGAAGGAACACTACACTACATCCAACGCCTCCAACGGCTAAAGGATAGAAGAAACAGTTGGCATTTAAGCCCAATGAAGAATCCTCAATAACTCATCATGCTAAAGTTGCTTAAATTATAAAGTTTCTTGGTTAAGTTAAATACTACATCTTTGATCAAGATTGCTCATATCATAACCGAAATCGCTGTTAGGTTAACATTATACCTCTAATAGTGATTTCCCTCAAATTTCCCAATTGGAGTGAGAAATGTGCAGGTGTCTGGGTTGTACTTCTCAAAAATTGCAAAAAAGTGATAACTGTTCGGGGCAATCTCATAGCACACGGCCCTGGCCGTGGGATACAACCCGCACTGGAGCAATGGGTCCTCCAATTCTTTGAGGACGTGATGTTGCTGTTGAATGCACCCATCCAGGCGCCCAAAAGTCAGATTGAGAAAATTCACCCTTCACTTTTATGAATCTCCTAATGAAAGTGGCAGCTTGCTTGGGAGTCTCGCCTATCGGAAACTTCTATTTCATCGAGTCTGAGCGTAGTTCAAGAATCTCCCTACTATGACCAAGGAAAAAGCAGTGCGATTATAGATCTACCCGATTGTGTCACCTGACTGTGCTCTCTCCAAATCCTAGTCTATACATCGGGGAAGAGACATGGACTGAAGATATGACAACGAAAACAACCATTCCATGTTAGGATGGAAGAAACGATGCTCCCTAATTTGACGAAGCCACTTATAATTCTCGTCAAATAAAATCTCCTCATTTTCTTCAATGGCTTCTCCAAAAAGAAACACCTGCTTTCTGAACAGACGACGGCTGCTGGACTCAAATCTCCTGCTCGAGATGAGTTCTCACAGAGTAGAGGCGGTACCCTTCGTTAAGTGGGCATGGCGCTCCTCTTTTGTTCTGGTGAATGCCGGGATTGTTTTTCGCAAGATAAAAAGGAGGTTAAAATCTGGTCCACCTACATAATCTAAGTGATTTCTCTTGGTCAAGGGGTCTGGGAATACCTCACTGCAAAAAAAAACACAAAGTTTATACTTTGAAAATAGGGAAATTACACCAACTGTTCGAGTTCAATTGCGGGGCTCAAAACATGAGACCCACGTTCTATGATTAAAATGCGAGGCTCACATGAAGCCCGCGCTGAAATCCACACTTAGATATTCTCTTTAAGTCATGAGACCTAAATGCGAGTCTTACAAATGAGACCTGCATTCAGAAGTCTCAAGACGCGGAGTTCCCTAAACTCGTATTCAATTCGCAGATGTGAACGTCATGTTGATAAAGTAGAAAAAATCCCAGGATCACAAAGACCCACATTCTGCTCATCAATATGAGAATCGTGCTGACAAATCAAATATGGACTAGCGAGATCTGCGTTGACTAATTAAACTTCAACAGAATTTTTCAAACTTCAAAAAGAAGTTAAGAGACAATGTCTCTTTATGCTGTAATGGCAAAAGTCATTTAACTTACTAGAAATGGGGGCTTTCTGAGAAGGAGAGGAACCACCCACAGTGGTAGGCCCAGTGGCGGTGCTTGATGAAGCAACAATTTGCTTTGGTTTTAGGGCTATCTCGATGGTGAAATCTATGAAAAGATTTGAAAAAAGCTTAAAGCTTTGTGGGTTCTGAGAAAGTCCGAGAGCTTTTGATCTTTAGACGCGGGTCTGACCAAAAGAGAAGAACAGTCAAGTGAATTGACTGTTGAAAGACCCCGATTTTTTTATAAGGCCTTCATTCACAAAATACGTGGCGTATATCTCTATATCAATCTGAGCCAGACATGCGTTCGACGTGGCACTCGCGTCCGCGTCTGAAAACGTCCAACACGATCTTCGCATTTCAAACTTAGAACCATGTCTCAACAGCAATTGAGAGCTGCGTCTCAACAACAATCGAGAACTGCATCGCCACAGCAATTTAGAGTCACGTGTTAACTTCATTGAAGCGCATATCTACATGACAATTGTGCCTATGAGGGCCGAGTCTTCTCACATACAAGGAGTATGTCCCTGCTTCTGTAATCAGTTCAACATTAGACTGGTAAAAGTAATCGACAACTCTGCCGGTTCAATAGTACATCGACAAATAAACTAGAGCTCATGACAAGTGCTAGACTGAATTTCTAAGACACTTGTGACGATCTTCCCTGGAGGCTTCAAGCAGTTTAATAGAATACTCATGAAGACAAAAATTCAGACAGGATCAAGTTCAGAACATCTCGAAAGATTGCCAATGCAATGATGAAGAGTCCAAAATCAACGTCAAGTCCAAAGTATTCAAAATCCATCCCAGTCAATCACAGAATAACAAAAATTTTAGAGGGAGTTCTGTATGCTGTCTAAAAATCATTGAAGACAAGTCATCAGACATGAACTCCCAATGCGAAAGTCACATTTCAATTAAAATGCGGACCTCGCATCCAAAAAGAAATGTGGATTTCAGACGCGGGTCTGAGGAACTCGATGTCTCACTTCAAATAAAAGTCTAAGCAACTCCGCGTTCTATTTCAAGTGCAGGTCTAAGCAACTCAGCGCTCCACTTCAAACGCGGGTCTGAGAAATGTTGCATCTCACTTCAAACGCGAGTTTGGGTAATTCCGTGTCCAATTTCAAGTGCATATTTGAATTTCAAGTGCATATTTGAGCAACTCTGTGCTCCACTTCAAACGTGGATCTGAGGACCCCCGCGTCTCACTTCAAATTTGAGTTTGCGTAACTTTGCATCTTATTTCAAGTGTAGGTCTGAGCAACTCTGCGCTCTACTTCAAATGCGAGTGAGTAATTCCGCATTCTAACTAAGACGCAGGGTTAAGCCCTATGTCTACACAAATGAGAGGTTCGCATCCAGCGCGAGACCCGCGTTTCTATTATAATTGACCCCCATTACTGGGTCAATTAACTCCCCACGTAATGTGAGAGTTAATCCCCATTATAGAGAGATTTTAGGGGACAATAATACCCCTATGACTCCTTATAAATTGCCTGAGGAGTTATGAAATAAGGGAGGACTTTTTGAGCTGAGAAGAAAAAGAGAAACTATTAAAAACTTGAGAGTTGAGAATTCTCAAGCTAAAAGTTCTTTCTTTCTTTTTCTCTTGCTTATTCAAAAGTCCAGAGAGAGGAGAAAAAAGGATAAACAGTGGACTCTAAACACTTATTGTGTTAAAAATAGAGCTCCCCTTTAATTGATCTTTAAGAGCATCCTGAAGAGAAGCTTGTCATTCGACCGGTCAACAGAGAACAAGAATCACTCTCCATCGCCACACGAAGAACCCAGCCTTAAACAAAGGGGAGAACCGGTTATTCTCCCCTCTTTTGTAATCAGAACCATTATGTTGTAACTTTTTATCCACTTAAAGATACTTTTCCGACCAAACAGAGTTACCCATTAAACTTTCATTATTACTCTTCTTTCTTGAATAATGAACTTATCCAGAATCATCATGATGACTCACTGATCGGGGGGAAACCACGCACAAAAAGTGTATGTTTTGAAATCAAGAGTTAAAGTGTGTGCCTTGGATTCCTCGATACTTCCGTTATAGCATAGAGGTTAAAACGAGTCAAATTCATAAGGACGGGAGGTGATAGAAGCTTTAACGGTTGATTCACGTGTGTATTAAAAATTCTTCAATATTTGAAAGAATGAAAAGAAAAGAAAACAAAGAATGAAAAGAGAAGTACGGTGAAATACAAAGAAGTAGGAACATGGAAAAGAATAAATTTGTGATTTTTGGATAGTATTTCTAAAATAAAGTGAAAAAGAAAGAAAACTCATGGCTACTAACTACTAATGACTCCACTAACCATGCTAACCTCTTAGTGATAGTTGCCTCATATGTATTCTTGGTAATCACTAGTCCTTAGTTCAAGAGCATTTCAAAGTATGACCCATATGATTACTTTCACATCCTAACTCAACAAAACAAGTGGAAGCTACACTTAAATCATCAAAACTAAACAAGAGTAAGCATGGAGTAAAGTAATATTAGCTTGTTAGAGAGTTAAGATGTTAGAGTGTTAGATCCATCATCATGAGCCATCAATGGCTCTTGCAAGAGCAAGACCAAGTAGAGGCTATTACATTCATATAGATTATCAAATAAGAAGTTAGCTAGTTTTTAGTTAGTTGCCATGAGAGAAAATTAGCTAAACATATTAAAGCAGTTAGAGAGAAGAAAATAAATAGAGAATCTTTCATAGATTGTCATCTTCTATTACAAGAACTATTGCTTTCCAACCATATACCACTCTCTCTCCTATTACAAGATCTATAAGAAATGAAAAATATAAAGGAATAAGAAGAACTAATCTAAACTAAATTAACCTAAACAACAACATGAAAAGAAAATTACACTACTCTGTATATTTTTTCCTGAAGAAGAATCCCATGAGGTATTTATAGGCGCCAGGGTAAAGGGGGCTATGGGGACAACCCCTGGCCCAAAGCATGGGCGCAGCCGCGCCTGTACGGCCGTGGAAACGTGGCTTCTTGAGCCGCGCACGCGGCGCCTGCTGCCGCGCGCTGTCCCATCTGTCCCCTATCAGTTGGAGGTCCCGATTTCTTGTTTTTGGCTCCTGGTTTTGACGAATCAGCTCTCCAAAGTCAATGACTATATTATAGGCCTTTAATCACCTATTAAATTTTGATTTAGGGTCTTCTTCTTTATTGCACACCATGAACCTAGAAACATGCAAGAGAGGTGTTATTAGCAAAATTTAATATTAAATAAATGCGAAGATACAGTATGAAATATGCAGTTTTAGAGACTAATCACACCCCCACACTTATCTTTTGCTCGTCCTGAACAAAGTAAAAACTAAAAAAATTATTACACCACTTTCGTAGGTGACGCGAATGCACTGAGCATATGCAACAAGCCGTTAAACCTTTAGGTTTCCCCAAGAGGAGGCGATTGCTAATAAAAGGAACAATCAAAGAGTTTAAGAGTTTACTGTGTAGCTTGTGGCTAACGGGTCGTGTCCACGAGGAGAAATGCGATGGAAGCTTTTCGGTGAATCGTTTAAAAATAAGGATTTGTGTTCATTTTTTTATGGAAAAGAGAATGGAAAGAAAGAGATGATTAAAAGAGAAATTGCAACTTTTAGAAAAGGTTTTGGAGAAGGTGATTTAGAAAGCTTGAGAATTGTTTTGTTATTTATAATAAGGAAGCAAATCTGGGCTCACTATCTCACTACTCAATTGTTCATTATTCTATTGAAATATTAAGTGCCTCAAAGTGATCATTTGCAAAACTTTAAGTTAATTTTTAGAAAGGTTGAAGTAAAACACATAAGATGGTTAGAAGAGTTTAGTCTTTTCTTCGAGAAATCGTTAGAATTTGAATATTAAATCATCAAGCGCGAAGAAGCAAGAATGAAGTAAAAACAATTCAAGAGATGTTCATGAAAGAAGTGAGAGTTTAACAATCCAAACCCATCCTCATGTGCCTTCAAGAACACTTTCAAAAAGAAAGGCTTTTAAGTAAGGCATGCATATGATTCATTGGGTCTTTTAAAAACAGAAGAGAAGAAGAACAAGAGAGAGTTACAACAACGAGCCCAGAAAATCATTTAGTTACCCATGGAAAATGAAGAAGAAAGCAAAGAAATAATGCAAACCATACCGTATTGCAAATTGAAGAAAACGCGGCTCGACTTTTGTATTTATGTCACTTCAATCTTCAAGTACAAGCATTCAATTCCTCTGTTCTCACAAGTTTTGATACTGGACTACAAAGTAAAAAAATAAGATTACAACTTTTGTGCTAGCTAACAAAGAGCCTAAATCCTAAGAAAATAAACACAAATTCCAATCCTAGTCTTCGCTGCATTTTTCCTTGCTGAAACCAGTATTTATAGCCAAAAACCAAACGAGAAGGATCCCGGGAAGATTGGGAGAGCAACGCTCCCCCAACTGCCACAAGATAGCCACGGAAACGCGGCCTGGCCCACGTTTCCGCGGCCCTGGTGTGGCCAGATGGCCATACCCAGTTGCGTGAAATTACTGCTTTGGTGGGTATCCCATATTATCTTCTGGTTTTCTTATTTCTGCTCCAAATGTTGACGAAACAGCCTTTGATTGTGTGGCTTCAACCACTCAATTCAGGGAGGATTCTTCTAAACCTCTTGATATGCCAAGATTTAGCCCTGATTTCTTCATTTTGAATTTATTCTGAATTAATTCAGAATTTGGTGGGCTTTTGGGCTTGTTTCTCTTTTCTTTCTTTAAGCACTTGGGCCTACATTTAGCAAAGAAAAAGAAAACTTATTAATAGGATTTATTAGCTAAAAAGCATGGTAAGGTGACAATGTAAATGCAACATATGTGACTAATCACACCCCCACACTTATCTTTTGCTCGCCCTCGAGCAAAACATCAGACTAATTCTAATCGTTTATTAGACCACTTTCGCAGGTCACTCGATTGCACTGAGCATGTGCAACAAACCGTTAAACCTCTAGGTTACCCCTAGAGGACGAGTTTTGTCTCGTGAGGGTTTTCAGCGGATTGCACCCATAAAATTCAAAAAGAAAGAGAAAAAAGTTAGTATTTTTGAAAAGCATTTTGAGAAGAGAAAATATTTGAAGTATATTTGTAAGGCTTTAAGTAATTGATAAGTTATAGGAATATCAAAATTTTCATTCCTAAACTTAGTCTCTATTCAAAAACATGTCATCAATTAAAGTAAGGCGTCAAATTGTACTTCTCATCTAGTCTATTAATTTACCCTAAGTCGTATGCACCATTGTGACTGTGAAGTTGACTAAGAGTTTTTTTAACATTAACTCCTATGCCTTATATTTATTTATTTTTGGTGAAAATTTATTCCTCAGTTTCATTAGGCTTTCTAATCTGCCCATGTAATGAGCATTCAGTCGGTGACACCCAAACCGGACAATTTTAGGGCACCAGGTGAGAAAACACCCCTAAGGACTTAAACAATCGAGCAGATAAGGCCACGAAACCAAGGTTTTTATTTATACGATGTACCCCTTTTAGGCGTGAATACTTATGCTTCATGAGGCATAAATACCCAGCTTAATCAGAGGATTTATATACACATTTTTTTCAAACTTATCTAATTATCTTTTGCATAAATACTAAGGCTTGCTTAGGCCAAAGCACCTAGCTAATCAATAATTAGACTTATTTTTTTTCTTAATATATTTTTTTATAAGACATAAGAGTCTTTATTTTTGAACACCAAGTGTGTAAGTGTATTTAATGTGCATATGTTATCCAGGTAAATATCAAGACTAAATTACTTTTACAAATTTTCTTCCTGGCCCTAAAAATCAAACAAGTTATCTTATTTTGACTAAGTGTAAGAAATCCTAATTATGATTCTCCTATTCCTTAAAATTGACTTAATTTCTTACAAAAAATATATCAAAATATTGTCTACCCCTTTCAAAAAGTTTTTTTTTGTTTTTTGTTTTTTATATATTTTTTTCTTTTTTTATATTAGTTAATCATGTTAGAACCCTCCCCCACACTTATCTCATGCATTGTCCCCAATGTATGAAAGAAATGTATAAAAGCATGAAATAAAATTGAAAAGAGGAAAGTTATCGATACACTGGGTCAAAAAGACCCATTGCCGTTTCATTTACCGGCACCGATTCCAAGAAAGATTTAAGGCGTTGACCATTTACCTTAAAGTTATTTCCATTCTTGGTATCACTGATCTCAACTGCACCGTGTGGAAACACGGTTTTTACAACGAATGGCCCAGTCCATCTCGATTTCAATTTTCCTGAAAAAAGATGAAGCCTAGAATTATAGAGTAAGACTTTTTGTCCAGGGATAAAGGTTTTTCTTATGATGTGCTTGTCATGGAAAATCTTGACCCTATCTTTAGTGATCCTAGCATTTTCATAGGCCTCATTTCTCAATTCCTCCAATTCGAAAATTTGTAATTTCTGAAGGTCACCGGCCTTAGTCAAGTCAAAATTCAACTGCTTGATTGCCCATAAGGCTCGATGCTCTAACTCAACGGGCAAGTGACAAGGTTTGCCATAGACTAACCTATAGGAAGACATTCCTAGAATCGTCTTGAAAGAGGTCCTGTAGGCCCATAGAGCATCTACGAGTTTGATGGACCAATCTTTCTAGTTTTGGTTCACAATTTTCTCCAATATAAGCTTGACTTGTCTATTTGAAACCTCAACTTGCCTACTGGTTTGAGGATGATAAGGTGTGGACAACTTGTGAGTTATGGCGCACTTTCGCATAAGAGCTTCAAAAAACCTATTGCAAAAGTGAGTGCCATTATCACTGATGATAGCACGAGGGGTTCCGAAGCGTGAAAAAATGTTCTCTTTCAAAAACTTTATGACAACTTTGTTATCATTAGTTTTACAAGGAATGGCTTCTACCCACTTGGACACATAATCCACAGTAACCAATATTTATTGGTTCCCAAATGAATTAGGAAATTGACCCATAAAGTCGATGCCCCAGACATCAAAGAGTTCTATTTCTAGAATTGGGTTTGATGGGCATCATATTTCGGTTTGAAATCCTTCCTACCATTTGGCATCTAGGGCACGTCTGGCAAAATTCATAAGTATCCTTGAACAGAGTGGGCCAATAAAACCCACTTTGTAGCACTTTTTTAGCAGTCTTGCAGGGACCAAAGTGTCCACCGCATGCAAGTTCGTGACAAAAGGATAGAACACTCTTAACCTCCTCATCGGGAATGTATCTCCTAATAATTTGGTCAGAATAGTACTTGAAAAGATACAATTCCTCCCAAAAGAAATACCGAACTTGGGATAAGAACCGGTAAACATCATTTTTGGACCAATGAGACGGAGTTTGGTTTGTGACTAAGTAATTCACCATATCAGCAAACCAAGGTTCCCTAGAGATAGCTAAGAGTTGTTCATCAGGAAAATCCTCATTTATGGGTAATTCGTTGTATGGAGAATTAGGGATCCGTGAGAGGTGGTCAGCAACGACATTTTCTACACCTTTCTTATCTCGAATCTCATGATCGAATTCTTGAAGAAGGAGGATCCAACGAATGAGTCGGGCCTTGGCATCCTTCTTCATCATAAGGTACCTAAGCGCAGAATGATCGGTGAAAACGGTGGTTTTGGACCCTAGTAGGTAGGGACGAAACTTCTCTAAGGCAAACACTACTGCTAAGAATTCCTTCTCAGTCGTAGTGTAGTTCAGTTGAGTATCGTTAAGAGTCCTACTAGAGTAGTAGATCACATGCTGCTTGTTATCAATGCGTTGTCCTAGGACAACGCCTATGGCAAAATCAGAAGCATCGCATATGATCTCAAACGGCTTAGACCAATCCGGTGCAAATATGATTGGTACAGAAATAAGCTCTCTCTTAAGCTTCTCCCAAGGATTTATGCATTCAACATCGAAAGTGAAGGACACATTCTTAGCTAACAGATTAGTCAAGGGCCTAGCAATTTTGCTAAAATCCTTGATAAATCTTCGGTAGAAACCAGCGTGTCCTAAGAAGAATCTAATGTCCTTAACGCATTTGGGCATGGGAAGCTTAGCAATAACCTCGATTTTGGCTCTATTCACTTCAATTCCTTTCTTGGAGATTTCATGACCCAAGACAATTCCATGTTTTACCATGAAGTGGCATTTCTCCAGTTCAGTGTCAGATTTTTCTCAGCACATCATTGGAGGCGAGTTCTAGATGGTGGAGACATTGAGTGAATTATTCTCAGTAGATGGAGAAATCATCCATAAAGATCTCTAAGAATCGTTCTACCATATCAGAGAAAAGACTCAACATGCAACGTTGAAACGTTGCTAGGGCATTGCATAAGCCGAAGGGCATTCGACGATAAGCAAATATCCCAAATGGACAGGTAAACATAGTCTTTTCTTGGTCCTCAGGAGCGATAGGGATCTGGTTATAGCCCGAGTAACCGTCCAAGAAATAGTAATACTCGTGACCCGCCAAACGTTCAAGCATTTGATCAATGAAGGGAAGTGGAAAATGGTCCTTACGAGTTGCAGCATTCAGTTTCCTATAGTCAATTCAAACTCAGATCTTCGTGGGAAGTCGAGTTTGAACCAACTCTTTGTTCTCATTTTTCGCTATGGTGAAACCGGATTTCTTCGGAACCGCATGGACAGGACTGACCCATTGGCTATCAGAAATGGGATAAATTATCCCATTGTCTAAGAGTTTTATGATTTCAGCATGAATAGCTTCTTATATTATAGGGTTTAACTTACGCTGCGGGTCTCTCTTAGGTGTGGCTTCTTCATTGAGAAGAATGCGATGTTGAACGATGGTAAGATTTAATCCCTTGATATCAGTCATAGTCCACCCAATAGCTTCCCTATGTTTTCTTAGAATAACTTCAGATCTTCTTCTTCCCTGTCATTTAAATGGGAGGCAATGATGACAGGAAAGGTCTCTTGTTCGCCTAGATAGGCGTACTTGAGATGCGCAGGTAGGGCTTTCAATTCTAAGAAAGAGGAAGGCTCACTGGAAGGACTAATCAAATCTGTTGGCTCCATTATTGGTGAAATAAGGTTTGAGGCCCATTTCACGGCAGAATCTACAACCTGATCAAGATTAAAGTCGTCAGACTCTAACCCGAAGTCACTTTCCATTTCTAATTCCAATTCTTCCCCATGTTCACTTGTCAAGTTCTCAATTAGATTGACTTCAAATGTTTGGTCCTCGATATCGCGGGGTTATTTTCCTAGATTGAAGACATTGACTTCTCTAGTCATGTCCCCAAAGGTTAACCTCATAGACCCATTCCTACAATTGATGATGGCATTAGCAGTAGCAAGGAATGGTCGTCCTAGGATAACAGGAGTTTGAGCCCTATGATTGGAGTTGGACACAGGTTGTGTTTCCAGAACAATGAAATCAACAGGGTAAATGAACTCTCCTACCCGGATCAGGATATCATTAATCTCCCCTTTTGAAACTTTAACAGAACGTTCAGCCAGTTGGATGGTGACTCGAGTTGGACTAAGATCGCCCAACTCGAGTTGTTGATAAACAGAGAATGGAAGCAAGTTAATACTTGCCCCCAAGTCATGAAGTGCATGACTAATCTCGGCTTATCCTATTGTGCAGGCAATGGTGGGATTACCTGGATCCTTGTGCTTGACAGGGATCGGACCCGATAATAGCTCACTAATGTTAGTGGCTAAGAAGAACTTTTTTGGAACATTAGTCTTTCTCTTCTTGGTGCACATGTCCTTAAGAAACTTAGCATAGGAAGAAACTTATTGGATGGCATCAAGAAGTGGCACATTTATCTTCACTTGGTTAAATATCTCGATTATCTTGTCCATGTAAGCATTTTGCTTATTGTTTTTCAGCCTATTAGGAAATGGTACTATAGGCTGGTGCACCTGGCTGGCTGACTTGTCTTTTTCAGATTCGTCAGAATTGAAAGAAATTGGATTAGATGAGGTGAAAGTTTGATTGTGGTTGTGCTGCATGGGATTGATTGGTGTTGACACTTGATTATCAACTCTCTTTCCTGACCTCAATGTATGAACAACATTACATTGATTGAATGAATGATCCTCAGCCAAATGAGCTTGTTGAGAATTCCTCGGATTGGTGACTGGCTGACTAGGCAGGGTACCCTTTTGTCTCTCATTCTGTGAAGTGGCTAGTTGACTCATTTGAACCTCTAACCTCTGGATAGTTTGCATGAGAGAATCTTAGTTTTTCATATATCTCTCCATGTTTCTTTCAAAGTCAGTCATTCTCCTTTCTAATTTAGGATTCTGGAAGGAGGATTATGGAGCTTGGTTGGGAAAGTTCTGTTAATAATTCAGAAGGTTTGGTGGATGGTTGGGAGAATTACTATGGAAATTGGAGAAGTTGGGTTGATGATTGGAAGAATTATTACCATGATGGAAGTGACTAGCATATTTGATCGTGAATGGTCAGATTTATTTTGGCTCCATGAGAAATTAGGGTGATTTCTCCAGTCAGGATTGTACATGGGTGCGTAAGGGTTATTGTTCGGCCTTGAAAAGGCCGCATTCATCGGTCATGGTAGGGTTGCTAAGCCTGAAACACAGGGCACTCCTCGAACACATGATTCATGGCTTGACAGTAAGTGTAGCTCGGGATTGGAAATTGGTTCGGGCTGACTTGATTGACTGGACTTGGTTCTTTCGTTTCTAGAGCTTTTAGTCTTCTAGCTAGGTTAGCTAACTTAGCCTCATTAGCGATGGATGATTCGATAGAATGGAGACCTCCTTTTGAAGAGATGGAATTAGGATTCCTAGAGGTCTCACTAGCAGATTCCCATTGGATGGTCTTCTCAGCTAGATTTGCATACAAATCCCATCCTTCATCTTCATCTTTCTGCAAGAAACCCCCTTGGCATATACTTTCTAAGAGGGTTTTGGTGGAATAGTCTAAACTGTCATAAAGAATTTGGCACTGTCGCCATTTCTCTATTCCATAATGTGGACATTGAAGAAGGAGGTCTTTAAAGCGTTCAAAGTACCTCCAGAATGGTTCACTTGGTTCTTTCTTGAATTGCATGATCGTCTTCCTAATGAGAGCGATTTTATGGATTGGATAGAATTTCTTCAAGAAGACCTTGATGAAACCATCTCAGGATGTGATAGAACCGGCCGCTAAGCTGTAGAGCCACTTCTTTGCTAGGTCCTTAAGTGCGAAAGGGACAAATCTCAAAGTAATAGCATCGTCTACAAGGTGTGGGATTTTCATCATTAGACATACTTCCTCAACTTCTCTTATGAAGAAGTAGGCATCTTCAGACTCTAGGCCATGAAATTTGGGGAGTGTATTGATGAATTGAGGCTTGAGCTCAAAATTGTATTCACTAACCGATGGAAGTAGAATGCAAGATGGAAGTGAGATTCAAATGGGGTAGAACCTATCCTGCAGTGATGTTGATTGAGCCATTATCGGATCTGGTCTTGGTTCAAACTTGGGTGGTGATGTGTTTCTAGTCAACCTAGATGAAATAGGGTCTCTCGACCACACTTGCATAAACAAACACAATCACAATCACAGTCACAAACAAGTTCAACCAACAGTCAACAATAGAAATCAACCAAGCCTAGTCTAAGGTAACCTCGACCTAGACAACTCCTAACTGGTTGATTATCCACAGGAGGTAGAATGTAGACTTTGACCACAAGCTAATCAGCCAGGTCAGGGCAAGATTGGTAGGAGGTTATCCGTCAAAGACGTTCCTTAATTAAGTAACCACCAATCTTCGGGTTTTCGGCCCTCAATCCCTTTCATAGACACTGATTTGGCAGGAGTCAATTTCCAACACCTTCCCTCTTTAGGATAATCTCCTAGTGAGTTCGAGATGTCTCTAAGGCCAACGTCTATCAAATTTTACTTAGGCTTAGGTTTGTGAGTGCTTGAAATCTGATTTTTGGGCTAAGGAAGGGTGATTAAATCCCCACCTTATCTTGTTATTGGGTGTTGTCCTTAAAATCAATTTTGTGCAAGTGTACAAGATAAACAAGTTCACTCAAAGCGATATAAATCAACTAGGAAATGAGTCCTATTCTGAATGCAATGCGTACGTACCTTGCTCCATCACTCTTCAACAGTAAAGTAAATGAATTGAAAAGACTCGTGCCTAGAATGCAAACGTCTAATCAATGTTTTAAACTTTTCAACAAGTGTTTTACTTTTGGCTTAAAACAGGGATGGTAGATAGCAGAATAGCACAAATATAACATACAAAAACTTAAATTTTTGCGAGCAATATGTCCTGCAAAAAAAAGTTTTAGTAGTCCAATGAATTTTTTAGTTTTGCAATGCAATTTCTTGAAATTCTGTTTCCTACTTTCGAGAGTAGGGGCACAGAATTTGCAAGTCTTCTCTTGCAAAGCTTAAATGCTAAATCTTGAATCTTTAAGTCCCTGAAACAACACACAAAACTTGTTAGAAAATAAATACACCGTTCCCTCCCCGGCAACGGCGCCAAAAATTAATTGCTAATGAAAAGAACAATCAAAGAGTTTAAGAGTTTACCGTGTAGCTTGTGGCTAATAGGTCATGTCCACGAGAAGGAATGCGATGGAAGCTTTTCAGTGAATCGTTTAAAAATAAGAAATTGTGTTCGTTTTTTTATGGAAAAGAGAATGGAAAGAAAGAGATGATTAAAAAAGAAATTGCAATTTTTAGAAAAGGTTTTGGAGAAGGTGATTTAGAAAGCTTGAGAATTGTTTTGTTGTTTTGTAATTAGGAAGCAAATCTGGGCTCACTATCTCACTACTCAATTGTTCATTCTTCTATTGAAATATTAAGTGCCTCAAAGTGATCATTTGCAAAACTTTAAGTTAATTTTTAGAAAGGTTGAAGTAAAACACATAAGATGGTTAGAAGAGTTTAGTCTTTTCTTTGAGAAATCGTTAGAATTTGAATATTAAATCATCAAGCGCGAAGAAGTAAGAATGAACTAAAAATAATTCAAGAGATGTTCATGAAAGAAGTAAGAGTTTAACAATCCAAACCCATCCTCATGTGCCTTCAAGAACACTTTTAAAAATAAAGGCTTTTAAGTAAGGCATGCATATGATTCATTAGGTCTTTTAAAAACAGAAGAGAAGAAGAACAAGAGAGACTTACAACAGCAAGCCCAGAAAACCGTTTAGTTACCCATGGAAAACGAAGAAGAAAGCATATAAATAATGCAAACCATACTGTACTGCACGTGGAAGAAAACGCGGCTCGACTCTTGTATTTATGTCACTTCAATCTTCAAGTACAAACACTCAATTCCTCTCTTCTCACAAGTTTTGATACTGGACTACAAAGTAAAAAATAAGATTATAACTTTTGTGTTAGCTAACAAAGAGCCTAAATCTCAAGAAAATAAACACAAATTCTAATCCTAGTCTTCGCTGCATTTTTCTTTGTTGAAACCAGTATTTATAGCTAAAAACCAAACGAGGAGGATCCCGGGAAGATTGGGGGAGCAAACGCTCTCCCAACTGCCACAAGATAGCTGCAAAAATGCGGCTTAGGCCGTGTTTCCGCGGCCCTGGTGTGGCCAGATGGCCACGCCCAGTTGGGTGGAATTGCTGCTTTGGTGGGTATCCGTATCATCTTCTGGTTTTCTTGTTTCTGCTTCAAACGTTGATGAAACAGCCTTTGATTGTGTGGCTTCAACCGCTCGATTCAGGGAGGATTCTTCTCAACCTCTTGATATGCCAAGATTTAGCCCTGATTTCTTCATTTCGAGTTTATTCTAAATTAATTCAGAATTTGGTGGGCTTTTGGACTTGTTTCTCTTTTCTTTCTTTAAGCACTTGGGCCTATATTTAGCAAAGAAAAAGAAAACTTATTAATAGGATTTATTAGCTAAAAAGCATGGTAAGGTGACAATGTAAATGCAACATATATGACTAATTACCGTGTTTCCGCGGCCCTGATGTGGCCAGATGGCCACACCCAGTTGGGTTGAATTGTTGCTTTGGTAGGTATCCCGTATCATCTTCTGGTTTTCTTGTTTCTGTTCCAAACGTTGACGAAACAGCCTTTGATTGTGTGGCTTCAATCGCTCGATTCAGGGAGGATTCTTCTCAACCTCTTGATATGCCAAGATTTAGCCCTGATTTCTTCATTTCGAATTTATTCTGAATTAATTCAGAATTTTGTGGGCTTTTGGGCTTGTTTCTCTTTTCTTTCTTTAAGCACTTGGGCCTACATTTAGCAAAGAAAAAGAAAACTTATTAATAGGATTTATTAGCGAAAAAGCATGGTAAGGCGACAATGTAAATGCAACATATGTGACTAATCAGGAGGAATTTTATCTCCTGAGGGTTTTCAGCGGATTACACCAAATCAGATGTCAGTATTTTTGAAAACGCATTTTTGAAATAGAGAAATGTGTTGAAGTATTTTTGCGAAAATATAAGTGATCCAAGGTCATAGGTTAACCAGAAATTATTCTTCCTTAACCTAAGTCAAAATGAAAAATCTTATTATAAATGAAATGTAAGAATTTAAAATTGAATTGATTCTTTGATCTTTCAAAAAACTCTTAGAAAAATATGTACTTTGTGAACGGTGAAGATTTTTGGGATATCGACTCCAACTTTCATGCAATTTATTTAATATTTTTATTTTTTTCTTTTTCTTCTCCTAGTTTTCTTCGGCTTTCTAGCTTACCCGGGTAGTGAGCCTTTAGCCGGTGACTCTCAAACCAGATTGTTTTAGGGCACCAGATGAGAAAAGATCCCTCAGACTTAAGAACTCGAGTAAATAAGGCCATAAAAGTAAAGGGGATTATTTTGTTTTTATCCACCATTTTAGGTATAAATAATTATGCTTCCTTGGGCATAATTACCCAACTTTAATAAGTGATTTTATCATCATTTTTCTTTTTCTATATGTTTTATGACATTTTCAGTCTTTGTTTTAATCCCAAAAATTGTGTAAGTGTGAAGTGCATAAATCTAAAGCAAAAAATTCAAGATCAAATTATCTTTCCAATGTTACTTTCTTATCCCAAAATTTAAACAAGACCTCTTATTTTGACCTGGTTAAAAAATTCATAATTTTAGGTCTTCCTAATTCCTAAGATAATCTTAATTTTCTTAAAAATAAATCAAAACTATTTCTCTCATTTCAAAAAGTTTTGTAAAAAGAAAAGAAAAGTGTTTCTCTAAAAATTTTCTGAAAAAAAGTATAAAAGAAAGAAAATTTAAAAACTAACCTATGTCAGTAAACCCTCCCCCACACTTATCTCATGCATTGTCCTCAATGTATTGTAAATGCGTATATACATGAAACAAATGGGAAGAGAAGGAAAATTGCCTCATGGTGGTGGCTTCGGTGGTGGTCTGATTGGGCCAAGCGTTGCTACCCAATCAAGATAATGTGGAGCATGAAGAAACCCACCAGTAACCTATCTAATATGACCCAGTAAAAGAATGATTGAGTGAATGATCTTATTTAGAAATTTATCCCCATCTAATTTCAATTTTCAAAAATAATTACTGAGTAATTTTCTTTAACATTCTTGTCCAACAATGAAGTATGATTTCGGGAGATGATTAATTTGAACTCAAATAAAGCAGGAGCAAAAACCGATACCGACTTTGACTCAGATCAAGTAGAGAGTCAACAATGAGAGTCGAAATTGGTTCAAAAATAGGGTCCAAACCAAAGAATTGACGTTCACACACTTTCCCCATCAATGAAGTGTGATCATAAGATATTGGTGATTCTATTTCATAGTGTACTGGTACAGGATTCAATGTTGATTTTGAAATAGAGAAAAAAATCTAATAAAGATACCGGGTTCATTATTGAATCAAAAAGTGAAATTGAATTACTAACATGAGGTTCAGGATCACATTTAGATTCAATTTAAATTTCAGGAAAGGGATAACTTGCCAGAATGTCCAGGCAACTTTCATAACTTGGAGTTTGGTCAAGTTCAAATGTGTGTTCTGAATTGAATCTTGGTTTCCAAAATAAATTGAATCTTGGTTTCTAAAATAACATCACTCTTAGGTCCAATCAGTAGAGTTAGGGATATAAGGATTAGTCAACAGTTGACAGAAAGACATTCCTCGCTCTCATTGATCAAACTGCTCATTATTGAGTCTAACCTACTGATAGGCAGGGTAACAGAATTTTGAATCTGAATCATATTTTCTATACTTTTTGCAATTGGTTCTTCTTGAAAAGTTGATTATGGAAGTTGATTTTAGAAATTGTGGTGAAATTGTGAGTCCATCAGATTTTGTGATTGCTGCTCGGACTCACGCTAGGGTTCCATACTCAAGTCCAGTATTGATGGTTATTCATTTTGAATCAGTGAAACTAGAAAAGATGAGTAGGACTCTTGAAAATTTGACTGAGATGATGAGTCCAACATATTTTGAAATCGTTGCAATTTTTCACAAAAGACTTCCAAACGCTCTTTTAGCTCAGACTCTTCTTCAATTGGATATTCTAGAAAAAGAGTATATAGAGTTTAATTTGGGAAGGATTGCGAATTGGGCAAATTTTGAATTTATTGTTGGACTCAAGCATGGCTTCCATGCTCCTTTCCAAATTGGATTTTTTCTCAGTTGGTGGAACATGAAAAGGAGGATATGAAGCAGAATCAGGGAATGAATATTGTGAAAATTGTGAACAAGCTGGTTGAAAATTTGACTCTGGGGAGGTGAATCCCCATGAACTCTGTGAAGAGTTGAAATTATTTGGAAAATTGCAGTCATAGGATTGGGGATAAGGGTCATTTTGAGTCGGATAATCCCACTCCAACATATATGGTTGGTTTATATTGTACATAGCCGGGTTGGATTTATCCGAGTCAAATGAGGTCAGGGTGAATTATAAATTCATATTATGATTGAAAGAAAAATTGTTGTTAAAATCAATTTCACGAGATACAAAAAAGAAAACAAACAAACAAATAAATAAACAAACAAAGGTAAAGAAAAAGAAAATAAGCCTATGCTAGGGTTGAATTAGACCTAGACGACTCCTAATTGGTTAGATTGTCTATGGGAGATACATTGTCAGAATCTGACCACAAGTTAATCGGCTAGGTAGGAGTAAGATTAGTGGGAGGTATCCGTGCAGGAGCAACGTGCCTAATTATGCCAAACCACTATTTTTTAAGGTTTCACCTCTCAATCCTCAACCTTAGACACCGATTTGATAAGAGTCAACTTCTAACAACTTTTCCCTTAAATCAATCTCTTAAATGAGTCCAAGATGTCCCTAGGGGCCAACGTCTAGCAATTTTTATTAAGACTTGGGTTGTGTGAATGGGAGGTGATTTTTGGGCTATGGGTGGGTCCTGCCTTATGTTGTATTAGGTTTTTGCCCTTAAGTTCAATTCGTGCAAGTATGCAATATAGATAAGAATGAACACAAAAAAGCGAGTAAATAACTGAAGTGTTTGTCCTAACTATATGCAATGCAATATGTACACCTCCATCAAGATCATAACAACACAAGAACAAAATACAGTATATTGGATTGAAAATTGACACGTGCCTAGATGCAAATGTCTAAACCGTTTTAAAGCATCTAATTTCTGCATTTTAGTTCTTAAGTTATTATAGTGCACATGTAGCAAATATTGGTAACAGAATATAATAATATACAAGAATTTACCCAACCACACAAGAACAAGTCTGGACTTCTGCAATGCTAAAATTTTTGACCTGCACACCAAAAAACAAAGAAGAAGAGTTAATAAAAACATGAAATCAAACCGTTCCCATCCCTGACAATGGCGCCAAAATTTGATCCATCATCATTAGCCATCAATGGCTCTTACAAGAGTAAGGCCAAGTAGAGGCTATTAGATTCCTGTGGATTATCAAATAAGAAGTTAGATAATTAGTGGTTAGTAGTTAGTTGCCATGAGAGAAAATTAGCTAAACATGTAAAAGGAGTTAGAGAGAAGAAAATAAAGAGAGGTAAAGAGAGAACCTTTCATAGATTGTCACCTTCTATGACAAGAACTCTTGCTTTCTAACTATATATCACTCTCTCTCCTATTACAAGATCTACAAGAAATAGAAAATACAAAGGAAAAAGAAGAACTAACCTAAACTAAACTACCCTAAATTACAACATGAAAAGAAAACTATACTACTCTCTATATTTGTTTCTTGAAGAAGAACCCCAAGGGGTATTTATAGGCATCAGGGGAAGGGGGCCAAGGGGACAACCCCTGGGCCAAAGCACGGCCCTGGCCGCGCCCGTGCTTTGGCCCAGCGCTTATCCGTGCCCGTACGGTCACGAAAATGCGGCTATAGCTGCGTTTCTACTGCTCTTCTAGAGCCGTGCGCGCGGTGCCTGCTGCCGCACTGTGTCGTCTGGCCCCTGTCAGTTGTAGGTCCAGGTTTCTAGTTTTAGGCCCCTGGTTTTGACGAGTCAGCTCTCTAAAGTCAATGGCTATATTATAGGCCTTTAATCACCCATTAAATGGTGATTTAGGGTCTTCTTCTTCATTGTACACCATGGACCTAGAAATATGCAAGAGAGGTGTTATTAGCAGAATAATATTAAATAAATGTGAAGATGTGGTATGAAATATGCAGACTAATCACTCACCCGTCAACAAGGTATTAATTTTGTCCTTATTGAGTAGATGCTTCTTGAACTCATTGACCTTAATTGCTAACTTGCCTCCATAGATGATAGCTTCCCTAAAGCTCTTATGTGAAGAAGGTAAAGTACACAGTAATAGAACTGCTTCTTTCTCATCTTCTATCTTAACCACTATCTTATCTAAATTATTGACAATATGAAAAAATTCTACAATGAGAGACTTGATAGGTGTACTTTCATGCATATGGAGAAGAAAGATATGCTACTTCAGAATCAACTGATTCTCCAATGACTTCTTTCGATAGTGGTCCTGAAGTCACTCTCACAGTGAAGATATTGTTTTCTTTGTAGAAAACTCATCCAACACTTCGTCCGTCAAGCAACGCTTAATAGCCATAAAGACTTTCTTATCCTACTCCTGTCAAGTTTCTTTCTTCATGTCTTGAGGCTTTTTCTCCCTCCCAAGTAGTACTTTCTTCAACCCGTTATGAGTAAGGATGGCGTTCATTGTTCGCAGTTTGAAAGTCATGAAGAACTCCATCATTATTTGAGCAACTTACAAATTATAGAAAACCTAATCTTGCTAGAATTCTTTAAAAGAATCGTAGGTAAGAAGAGGGTTAAATCCACAAAGACTCGTTTAACTTAGTTTTTAAAAATCTAAATCCAATCTTCATCTAGCTTGGGAAACTGTGAATGAATAGTTAGAGTCTTTGTTTTAGAATTAAACCTCTTTAAGCATTAAGACTATGAAGTAAAAGAAGAAAAATACTAAACGATATGAAGAATAAATAAGTAAAGGAAGGAGAAAGAAAGTGAGAGGAAGGGAAAAGATAGCTGAAACCCAGAATTGACTCAAAGCTTGGTTCTCTGTTGTCTCCTTGAAGTCTCCTTCCTTCGACCGATGCTAAAAGTAAGTGAAATAGTAGCACTAGTAACTACAAAGAGAAGATATGTATGAAATCAATAATGAAAGCATATAGTAAAACATAAAACAAAGAGAACAGAAATGCATCATATAGAAGGAAAAGGGAAAGTCTTAAGCTGAAATTGTGCACGATCTTGATCAAAGAATACGGAATTTCATTGAAGAATCATCATTATAAATCTGTTGATTCTCTCTAAACTCACATTACAACACACAACTCTCTTTTCATAGCCTTTCAGCTTTCTAGTGTGCATTTTACATCTAAAATACCAGTATATATAGGCAAAACGGTATGGAGAGTGTGAAGATAGGGGAGCAAACGCTCCCCATGATCCTTTGTAACTGCAGCGAAAATGTGACTTTTGCTGAACTTTTGTAGCAAAGATCTGGCCATAGGGCCAGATCTTTGGGGTGATGGATCGTGGATCCCCGATTTGCTTCTACTTTAAATTGATTATTAGGTTCGATCTCTG
This sequence comes from Agave tequilana, assembly GCA_038442645.1. Taxonomy (NCBI): domain Eukaryota; kingdom Viridiplantae; phylum Streptophyta; class Magnoliopsida; order Asparagales; family Asparagaceae; genus Agave; species Agave tequilana. The sequence continues at coordinate 113,087 of JAVJIF010006671.1, read as the reverse complement.
ATTTTGACGTTATCTTCGTTGATTCTCTAGCCAGCCACTTGATCTTCAAAAATTTGGATTAATTATCTTTGATATGGGAATATCCCTCGATATGTTCTGATCTTTGATTATGATTTAAATCCCCTTAGAATCCGATTTAGTTAACCTGAATTTGTGATTTATCTTCTCCTATCATATCTTCCACAAATAGGTATTAAGGCAGTTTAATTGCAGGATTTATTATAGAATAGATGTAGGAATGTAATGACAAATATGTAATATATGTGTCCAAACACACTCCTACATCTATCTTTTGCTCATCCTTGAGCAAAACAATAAAACAGAACTAACCTAACTAACTTACGTAGGAATCACGTTTGTACTTAACACGTGCAATAATCATTAAACCTCTAGGTTACCCCTGAAGGATATGTTTTGTCTCGTGAGGGTATTCGGTGGATTACATTCAAAAAATCCATGAAAAAGGAGAAATAAGTTTAGTATTCTTGAAAACACATTTTGAAAAGGAGAGAAAATATTTGAAGTGTTTTTGCAATAATTAAGTAATCTATAAGTTATAGGATTACCATACTATTCATCCCTTGACTTAATCTCTATTCAAAAACTTGTTATCAATCAAGGTTAGGAGTCAAATTGTACTTCTCATCTAGTCTATTATTTTACCGTAAGTCTTATGCAGCTTCGTGATCGTGAATATTTGATAAAGGATTCTTCAACTCAAACTCTTATATCTTATTTTTACATATTTTTGGCGGTAATATTCTTCAGTTTTATTAGGCTTTCTAATTTACCTATGCAACGAGCCGTAGGTCAATAACTCCCAAATCGGATGGTTTTAGGGCACTGGGTGAGAAAACACCCCAAGGACTTAAAGACTCGAGCAAACAAGGCAACAAAACTAAGAGTTTTTATTGTTTATATGAACCACTTTTAAGCGTGAATACTTATACTTTATGAGGCACAAATACCCAGCTTATTTAGAGGATTTTTAATATATATATTTAATAAAGCAAAAGAATCTTCGTTTTTGAACCCTAAGTGTGTAAGTGTATAAAGTATGTATATTTCATCAAGATAAATATCAAGACTATATTACTTTTTCAATTTTTTTCCTAACCCTAGAATCAAATAAATAATTTTTTTAATCGCCAAGTATAAGAAATCCTAATTATGATCTCCTATTCCTTAAAATTAACGTAATTCCTTACAAAAATAAGTTAAAATATAGCTTCTCTTTTAAAAAAGTTTTTTTAAAATAAAATAAAGAAGAAAACCTATGTTAAGAAAACATGTGCTAGAACCCATCCCCACATCTATCTCATGCATTGTCCTTAATGTATATTTGCACAGCATGGTACAAACTGAAGAATGTGAAGGGTAGATAGCACTTGATGAGGACAAGCGGATATCATCTGTTATTGCCTAGTTGAAAAGAAAAATTAAAAAACACAAAAACCATAATAAAACAATGGATTCCTAGCATTTATAGAGTTCAATCCTGATAAACAGGATCTTCAAGAAGGATTTACTCCATTTCTGCTCTCAGATACTCATGGTATGGTTTTAAATGATGGCCATTCACTTGAAAAGCGGCACCTTGTGTGGCATTGTGGACCTCTACTACACCATGTGGGTGTACCTTATGAACAACATAGGGACCGGTCCAATGGGATTTCAATTTTCTCAAAAAAAGTAATCATCAATTATAAAGCAAGACTTTCTGTCCGGGCTGGAAATCCTTTCGAGTTATGACCTTATCATCCATCATTTTCATATGGTCATTGTACCATTTTGAACAGTCATATGCATCATTTCTTATCTCTTCAGGCTCATCAGGTTGAAGTTTCCTCGACTCTCCTACCATGTCAAGATCAAAATTTAGGCGCTTAATCGCCCGGTAAGATTTGTGTTGTTATTCGACAGTAAGATGGCAAGCTTTATCATAAACTAACCTATATGGAGATATTCCAATAGGAGTTTTCAATGCAGTTTTGTATCCACACAAGGCATTAGTCAATCGAAGGTTCCTAGTAGTGTTCACAGTTTCCTAAATAATGTCTTAATTGAATGGTTTGAAACTTCTACTTGGCCACTAGTCTGTGGGTGGCAAAGGGTGGCTATCCTATGACTGATGCAGTATTTTTTCATTAAGGCTTTAAATATATGATTGCAGAAATATTTTTCACCATCGCTAATGATTATACTCGAAAACCAAAATGAGAAAATACGTTCTCTTTCAAGAAGTTTACCACAACATTGTGGTCACTGGATGTACATGCTACAACCTCTATCCATTTAGAGACATAGTCAACTGCCACAAGGATATAATGGTATCTATGAGACATAGGGAAAGGATCCATGAAATCGATGCTCAAAATGTCACGCCCTATAGCCACAATACTCATAAAAGGGGTAAATGACGAGAGCCAGTGACGTATTTTCAAAACAAATACATTAAGCCATAGTACATTTATTTCAAAAAAATAAGGTTTATCAATTATTATAGCTAGAAGAGTTCAAATACATATTGTCACCAAAGGTTCCACTTATTACAGCATAATAAAACCATAAAAAACATAATCCATAAAAAGCCTCTCACATATGAGAACAAAAAATCCGCCTACTGGAGATCAGCAAGGTGCTCGAAGTACTCCTGGTCCTGCAGAAACTCTAGATCAGAACCTGAGCAAACAAAGTTAGGGTCGTCAATAGCGACCTAAGCGAGTGATAAAAAGAGGGATGGAGGAAACCATATAAAATATAACAACACATGCATTATCAAGTAAAATTATCATACTAATATCTTAGCATATAAGAATCATGATAAAGCATAGTGATATACACTATATAACCATTTATTAATACAATCTATCCTGTGTAGAGTCATATTGTAAAAAAGTTGGTGCATGTCTATTCTTATTGTCTAGTTATTTGAAACTGATAGTTGGAGACAGGAATCTGTGTTTTAGGTAGATCCGTGCATACCCGGAACCACGACCTAGATGCCTGGCGCTGAACCAGGCCCTACACTAGGTAATCAATAACAGTAAACAGTACACACAGTATCATTGTGAAACAGTAGAGTAATATAACAATAACTGATGGGATGTCAGTCATCCCCCAGATCCCTGTAGTGGAACCATATTTCGGCTGTGCAAAATGTACTTAGGTCCACTCATAATACCGATACTGTCTCCCTTATCAATTTTTTGACCCGGTGTAAGTAATCTAATAATCATGTCATATAAATAACTGGGCATGAACAATAACAGTAGTGATGATAGTGTAACAGTAGAACAATATACATTTTTCAGTGACTTTGATAACATAATCCATCTCAGTGTCATTATGATCCAGCATAATAGTATCTTTTGATTTCAGATAAATAATAGTCATTTTTTATTAAATTAACATCTCACCAGTTATAATTTTAACCAATTTTCTAATCACTAGAAAATTTAACAATCACTTTAATAATTTACCATTAATAATAGAAATCAACAAACTTTTTATAATAAACAAAAATAATACTTATAAAGTGAGTAAAAGAACACTCACATGAGATTATCACGCATCCAATTACTAATTTGAAGAATCTACATTAAATATATTTGAATTAGAATTTATCGAATTTTTACATAAGAGATTCTATTTGATATTATTCAGCATTTTAATTTAAATACGGATGGTTCAGATTTTAAAATAAGGTTGTATGATGATGTATTTAGTATATAGGATTATTTAGATTTTATTTATTGAATTTTGTGGGGTTTAAATGGTTAAAAATATGAAATTTTCTTAACGGGTCTGAATGTTAAAATAGCAGATTTCAACTTAGAAGATAGTGATTCAATCCAATATGACATGTAAATACTTTCAAAATTTTTCAGCAGGTTCTAGGGATCATCTAAATATGTATCCGTATTTTACTTAATTTTTTAAATTTTTGTTAAGCCAATAAAATTGTTTTTCAATAAGTTAACTGGTCTATTTTTTTTATTTGAGTCAGGTTAAAATAGATTAGAACCCACAATGTTTGGGCTAGTGATGATCGGGGCGAAACTAGCACTCAAAAACGCGTAGTTTGTGAAATCGATGTAAAAGCTCATATGTGCTAATTTTACCCTCGATACTTCCGTTATAGCATTGGCTCAACGGGTTGTATCCACAGGGAAGGGAGGCGATAGAAGCTGACAGTTTTTATTCACGTTATTTGTTAACAGTTCTTCTTTGTTAAAAGAATTAGAAAGAAAGTGAAAAGAAAAAGAAATCCAGAATGTGGTAGGTGGAGAAGGCGATGAAAACGGCGAAGAAAAACAAAAGAGAAGTGGTTTGTAAAACAAAGGTGAACTAAGAAGATGAAACTTGTGGTAAAGAAAATGAAAACAAAGACAAACAAAGAAGCGGTGAAAACAACAATGAAAAGATACTTTTGAAAAATAGTTTCTAAAGCAAAAAGAAAACTCATGGTTACTAACTACTAATTGATCCACTAACCATCCTAACCACTTAATGATAGTTGCCTCACATATTGATCCTCAGCCATCACTAATCCTTGGCTTCAAGAGATGATACAAAGCATGGCAAATGAGATGGTTCTTCACATTCAAACAATACATCCATATCACATAATAAGTTGCAAGCTACTGTTACATCATCAAAACCGGTTAGAGGTGAGCATGAAATAAAGTTAGCATTTGCAAGTTAGCAAGTTAGTGGTTAGGTGTTAGAATGTTAGAATATTAGAATCCATCATCATGAGCCATCAATGGCTCTTGCAAGAACAAGGCCTTGTAGAGGCTACTCGATTCATGTGGATTATCAAGTAAGTAGTTAGATTGCCATGAGAAAAAGAAAAGTTAGCAAAACATCATGTAGAAGATGAAGGAGATTATAATGGAGGAGAAAGGAGGCCCCTTTACATAAACTGTCACTATCTATTACATCAATCCCTCTTTATCTCTCTCTCTCTCTGAATCTCTCAGCCCTACTACAAGATCTAAAAATGAAATAGCATAACAAAATACAAGAAATGAAGAACACCTACCTACACTAACCTAAAACATAGAGAAAATCAGAACCTACTCCTAAAAACGAAGAGCTACCTCGTTCTGGACCTATGCAGGGCTATTTATAGGCATAGAAACTCTCTGGAAGACGAGACAGGGCCACGAGTCGAAACTCGACGCGTGGCTCCACTCCTTTGCCCTTGAACTCTTGATTTACCTACAATAGAGACCAAAACACGGTTTAGACCGACAATTTATTCATAAATCGGTGGGAAATGCGATATAATAATGCATAATCGTAGACTAATCACACCTCCACACTTATCTTTTGCTCGTCCCGAGCAAAACAAGAAAAGAAAAACTATACTACAGAGGTTATTATACCACTTTCGCAGGTGACGCGATTGCATTGAGCGTGTGCAACAAGCCGTTAAACCTCTAGGTTACCCAAGAGGAGGAGTTTTGTCTCCTGAGGGTTTTCAGCGGATTGCACCCACAAAATCCATAAATAAAGAAGACAAATGTTAGTATTTTGAAAATGCATTTTGAAAGGGAGACAAGTTTATGAAATATTTTTACAAAAATATAAGTGATCTAAGGTCATAAGTCTACCAAAAATCATTCTTCCTTAAACTTAGTCTCTATGCAAGATCTTGTCTTCAATTAAGGTAAGAATTTAAAATTGAATTGAATATTTTATCCTTCATAGAACCTAGATAATATGCACTTTGTGATAGTGAAGATTTCTGGGATTTCAACTCCAATCATCAAGCCATTTATATATATATATTTTTATTTATTTAATATTTTTTTCTTTTTACTTCCCTTAGTTTTTTAAGCATTCTAGTTCAACCATGTAGTGAGCCAATAACCGATGACTCCCAAACCAGAAGGTCCTAGGGCACCAGATGAGAAAACATCCCTCAGGTTTAAGGACTCAAGTAAACAAGGCCACAAAACTAAGGGGGATTTATTTGTTTCTATTGACCACCGTTAGGCGTGAATAATCATGCTTCTTGAGGCATAATTATCCAGCTTAATAAGTGATGAAATTTTTTAATTTTTCCTTTTTATTTATGGCAATTTAGGTCTTTGTTTCCATCCCAAAAATTGTGTAAGTGTGATGTGCATACTATCTAAGGCAGAAAATTCAAGATAAAATTATCTCCCCAATTTATCTTACTTAGCCTATAATTTTAAACAAGATCCATTATTTCGACTAGGTTTAAGATGTCATAATTAAGGCTTCCTTAATTTCTAAGATCATTTAAATTTTCTTAAAAATTGATTAAAACTTTGTCTCTTGTTTCAAAAAATTTTAAAGAAAGAGAAAAATTCCTATACAAAAGGAAAAATTTCTAAAAGTATCCTAAAAGAAGTGTAAAAGAAAGAAAATCTAAAAACTCTATGTTAGTAAACCCTCCCCCACACTTATCTCATGCATTGTCCTCAATGCATCGTGATGTATATATGCATGAAACAAATAGAGAGGGAAGGAAAAATCACCTCAAGGTGGTGGTTCCGGTGGTGGTCTGATTGGTCCACGAAATGCGGCCCAATACAACTTGCGTGGAGTCCGGAGGAACCCACCAGAGACTTCAAGAATACAACCCACTAAAAAGATATATATATTTATGATTTTTATTAAAAATTTAACCCCATCCAATTTCCAAATTTTCAAAATAATTTCAGAGTCAAATTCATCAAGACCCTTGTCCCAGAATGGAATGATTGACTTTGACTCAGAAAATACAGGAACTAATACCGACTCAGAAAACAAACTTAAGTCAAGTAAAGATTCGGGAGTCGAAATCAGTTCAGGAAGTGGGTCCAAGTCAATAAGTTGAAACTCAAGTCCACAATCATTTCCCCATGATGGAATGTGACTTTCTAAGGTTGGTGAGTTCAGTTCAAGAATGACAGGCACGGGAACCAAAACTGACTCTAAAATATTACTCAAATTGGGCAACATAATAGGAGTCAATAGTGATTCAGGAATTTGAACTGGATCACAAATTTGAGGATCAAAGTCACATTCCTCATTGAGTTCAATTTTACAAAAATGAGAACTTGCCACTTTATCAATGGGACTTTCAAAAGTATGAAATTGGTCAAGTTCAATATGATCATCATAAATGATTGGTGATTCAATTTCACAATTGACTGGCACTGGATCCAATACTGACTCGGGAAAAGGATTAAAATCAGGTGAAGAAATCGGAGTCATAATTGAATCAGGAAGTAGAATTGAATCACTAATTTGAGGTTTATGATCATATTCATGTTCAAGTTCAATTTCAGGAAAAGGATAACTTGCCAAAATGTCAATAGAATCTTTAACATTTGATATTTGGACAAGTTCAGATGGATGTGCTGAAATTGAATCTTGATTTCCAAAATAGTGTAAGATCCCTAGCTAGTAATACAGTATTTTCATTTTTCTAAAAGTATTTATTTTGAATTACTGATTATTTTTATTATTTGGACTTGATTTATTATTTTCTTCCTTGTAATTATTTCTATTATTAAATATGGGAATTTATTTTTAAGATAGTAAATGGTAATTTGGTATTATGTTTACCGTTATTTATCATTGACATTTCTTTTGCTAAATTATTATTATTATTTCATTTCAATTAGTTGTTAATATTATAATAGTTATTTCTATTATCAATATTTTATTATGATTATTTGTTGCTATTACGAATATTGATTAATATTATTGGTAGTGGATATTCTATTATCATTTCGTTGTTAATTATTTTTATTATTATTATTAGTGCTACCATTATCTTATTTATTTTAATATTAGTATTATTAGTGATGTTGTTAATTTCTTTATTTCTATTGCTATAGTTGTTCCGATTATTATGTTTGTTTAGTAGATGCATTATCTCCTTTCCTTGTATCCTTAATCCTACCCATACCTGGTTGGATTCCATAACCCATTACCCGTTTCTATTTTCTAAGTTCAAACCCATTTGGACCAAACCCACTACCCATTACTCTAATTGGATCTAACTCAAACCCAATCCAATACCCAATGCCCTATAACCCTATCTCCACCTTTATATAATCCTAGGATTAACCCTAACCTAACCTCCATCACCCTCCAACATTCCAGCCACCATCCCCTTCCCTGGGCGTGCCATCAACACCGTGAGCACACCACCGCACTCCCCATCTCAAGCCCAGGCCGCAGCAAGGCACAGCTGGATTTCCCGATCTCTTTCCATGTTGTCCCCCCATCACCAGCAGCCCTCCTCGGCCTCTGGTGGCGCGCCCAGATCCACGGCAGCAGCCCGCGCGAGCAACATCCTCGACAGCTGAGCACAGCCATGATCTCCTCCCTCCGGCAGCCTGCAATCCTTCCAGCAGCCCCTGCGCGCACCCTCCAGCGCCCCCTGTTGGCAGGCCGAGCACCAACAGCCCCGTTGGCCGGATCCCCTGCTGGTCCTTCAGATCTGCAGGGCGCATCAACAGCAACAAGGAGCAGATCCACCAGGCCGAGCCCCTCCCCCTGGCAGGCCGCGCACCAGCAGCCTAGCAGCAGCAGCCCCCTCCTTGCCGCGCCCCTTGCTGACCAGCCCCGGATCCAACAGAGCAGCAGGCCGACAACGGCAGCGACTCGCCCGGCGACGCGCACAGCAGATCCAGAACCAGACCAGCAGCGCAGGCAGCGGGCAAGCGGCGATTCCAGGCCCTTCCGGTGAGCGCGAGGCCTCCAGATTGCAGCCAGGTCTTCCCCAGGACCCTGGCTACCGTCCTATGTAGTCCGACAGCGAAGAGCGGCGCCACGACGACCGTAACGGCGACTCGCCCGGCAACGACCAGATTCCCCAATGTGAGTGTCTCTTCCTCCTCCTCTCTTTTATTAAGTGATCGCAGCCATTATTTTATATGTGATGTAATTGTGGAGTAGAATACCTAGATTACATGTTTATGTGTGGAGATCGCTGAGCACGAAGGTGGACGGTCATCTCCCGTTTATTTTACATGTTGGATGTATAGGAATATGATATGCATGATTCTTGATACATGATAGAAACCCCCCCATGTTTGTCCTATGTATATCTAGAGTATTGTTGTAGACATGTCAGGATGTAGCATGAGGGTAATTGAGAAGATGTGGAGATTGAGAATATTGTGCAGGATCAATTGCAGTATCAGGTTGCAGGCAGATTAGTCGACTTACCCATGTTAATAGTCGACTAATAGCCCTGTTAGTCGACTAATAGATGCCCCTAGTCGACTAATCCTCCTTCTAGAATATGTTGAACTCTCTGTATCACTCTGTTAGTCGACTTGACATCTTTTATAGTCGACTTGCCCCTTGCCTAGTCGACTTATATATCACCCCTAGTCGACTACAGTTAGTCTATCAGCTATGTGTAGTTCTTTTATTGGATGTAGACATTAACCTTGGGTTCTGTGATGGATATAGATGGATTGTATGTGATATCGAGAGATGGATATTGGTGGTAATGATTCGATCATGATAGATCTTAGCAGCATGTACAGGATATATTGTCGTGTGGGGATATCATGATTGATCTTAATAGAAGAAGGTATTGTGTAGCCTTATGAATCAGATATAGTTTGTCAGAGTGAGTGGACTAAGTGCTGATTATTGATAGATGTTGGAACAACAGTTTATTATATCAGATTACTTAATTTGTACTGATGCTTATCGATCATGTGACTATTGGGATATGAATTGGTTGTAGTGACTTCGGATTGATCTGGGACTTATGATATTTACATTGAATGATGATCAGTTATTGAATATGACTTATTTAGTTGAGTATTCGAGGACATATCAGATATGACTGGATTAGTTGAGTTGTGCTTTAGATTGATCTTGAGTTAGAAGTTATCCAGAATCTATATTCCTTTTAATGGAGCCTGACTGATATTGAGATGAGATTGACATTGTTGGTAATTGGGATCTGTTAGATGACATGTTGTTAATGATGGGTACCAAGACGTAGATATTCTAGATTACATGTTGTTGAGGATGTTGACTATTTAAATATGATTCAGTATGTGTTGACTTGATATTCTTTTATTGGTGATGATTCATTCAGACATTGATGTTGACTTGTTACGATGTTCTTTGAGGACGTTTCCTATTCAGATATGATTGTGGTGTGTTGACATATTGTACTCGAAAATATATCTTATGATTCATTTGAGTATTGGCGTGGACTTGTTAAGATGTTAGAGACTGGATTACTTCAGTTAGTAGAGATTGAGTAATTGGGATAGTGATGTAGTTGATATTATTGATCTTGTACTTCAGAGTTACCAGATACTAATTATCAGTTGTTACTTAATAGTGAGATACTTGTTGGTGATTATAAGATGTTCATGTTCAGAGTTTATATGAGTTGTCAGTGATACATTGTGGTAGGGATCAGTGATCATGTATTTCATTGTTGATATGAGATGGCAGAGATCAGTTACTAGTTATAGTTGTCAGTTATAGTTGTCAGTGAGAGTAGTTGTCTGTATTACCTTTGTGTTAGTGGCTATATCTCCAGTATCTTATTTCAGATGTCAGATATTAGTTGTCAGCTACTCAGTTGTCAGATATCACAGTTGTCAGATATCAGTTACCAGTTGTCAGATTATCAGCTAGTGTTGACATCAGCAGTTATTGGAGATATTGGTTACTACTACATATTAAATAACATTGATTGCTTATTAATAAAAGACACCATAACCCGGGGAAAAGGGGTAATTGCCTGATGATGCATGTCGTGTATTTTGGGAGGATTCTTATGGTACCGAGTTGTGGGTTCCAACCATGGGGAACCAGGGTAGTACTGGCTACCCATTCAGTTGTCAGTTGTCAGGGCTATGCCCGAATTACGGCGCCACACTAGTTGTCTTTTCGTGTGGGGCTGTGGTCTTCAGTTGTCAGAGCCTTGCGGCTTGTCCTGGTTCAGTGCCAGGGGTGTTAAACCGTGGTACCGGGCATGCACGGTACTCTTCCAAAACACATGCACTACATTGGCAGGCAGTTATAACAACGATAACATTGTTTGATATGTGGGAAAACGGCTGTGGTATGGGACACAGCTAAGTACTACATTAGTTAGGTTAATAATAACCAATCAGACTAGTGACATATGCTAGGTCACACATTCAGACATTAGCTATTAGTTTACATTTGTGATAGATGACCTTGATATCAGTTGTTAGTTTACAGATGAGATAGTTGTCTTATATCTTTGTTGATATTGATATCAGATATGCTTCAGTTCAGACGTTTATCATGTCATGATATTTAATTATCTTATATCTGCAGTTGTTTATCTGTTATTCAGTTGTGTTATATTTGCAGTTGCTCTTATTGTTATTTATGCACATGTTTCTATGCACGAGCTTTCCCTTTACACACACTCACCATGGTCGCGTTCTGACGACCCTGGATTTGCACGTCCAGATATTGGACGGTTTGTTTCTAATGTGCAGGTGTTCGTTGAGGCTGTACGCTTCGCGAATAGCTGGAGCTTCATTCTATTCTATTCTGGTACTTTTATCTTTCTAGCCTTCGTATCATTTCCTGTTTCTTGTTATATCAGTTCAGTTGTTATTCCAGTCTTGATTCATATGATATCATGCGTGGTTGCTCATATGTGGTATTGCAGTATTCAGTATTCATTACAGTTTAGATTTATAGCTTGTTTCGGGTTACTTAAGGCTTAGCGCGTATACGTGAGGGATTTTCCTTGCGCATATGCGTCGCTGACTCATGTCGCGTCTCCACTCCAGCGTATTTTGGGAAGCGGGGCGTGACAAAGATTGGTGATTCAATTTCACAATTGACTGGCACTGGATCCAATACTGACTCGGGAAAAGGATTAAAATCAGGTGAAGAAATCGGAGTCATAATTGAATCAGGAAGTAGAATTGAATCACTAATTTGAGGTTTATGATCATATTCATGTTCAAGTTCAATTTCAGGAAAAGGATAACTTGCCAAAATGTCAATAGGATCTTTAACATTTGATGTTTGGACAAGTTCAGATGGGTGTGCTGAAATTGAATCTTGATTTCCAAAACAGCATGACTCTTTGGCTCTGACAGAATGGTTAATGACATTAGGAATGGTCAAAGGATGAGAATGAAGACTTTTGACCATCATATCTATGTCATGATTACGAGCGTTTTGAGCCTGAGTCATGGCTTCAAGCATCTTTTCATAGTTGATAGGTTCATTGTTTTGTTGAAAAGATGAAGTGTTGTTTTGGAATTGGTGGTGAAATCGTGAGTCCATCAGATTTGATTGTTGTTCGGACTCACGCAAGAATTCCTTACGCGTTCCCCAGGAAGATGGTTGTTCATTATAAGGAGGTGGAACTGAGTAAGACTCTTGAAAATATTGTGGAATTGGAGAGGCCCTTCTTTTCTGAAGTAGTCGCTCGACCTCTTGTAAATTGGCTTCTACTCTCTTTTTTAACTAAGATTTTTCTTCAATTGGTGGTTCTAGAAAAGGAGTATAAGAAGCAAAATTGGGGAATGAGATTTGTGGACAAGGTGGACATGGGGGACAAGGAGGTTGAAAATTAAACTCGGGGGAGGTGAATCCCCATTGACTCTGTGACGAGTTGAAATTATTTTAGAAATTATAGTCATAAGAATGTGGGTATGGGTTGTATTGATTCGAATAAGGCCAACCCGGTGTATTTGGTTGGTGCATATTGTAAAAAGCCGGGTTGGAATTATCCGAATCGAACGGGGTCGGTGTGAAATATGGATTCATATTCGGATTGAAAGAATTGTTATTGTTGAATTCCATTTCACAAACAATCACAAAAAAAAAGGAAAAATCAAACAACAACAAAAAAAAAGAAAAATCAAAACCAAGCCTAGAGTAGGGTTGACCTAGACCTAGACGACTATTAATGAGTCCGAGATGTCCCTAGGGGCCAACGTCTATCAAATTTTATTATGGCTTGGGTTGTGTGAGTGGGGAGTAGTTTTGGGCGAAGGAAGGGTGATTAAATCCCCCACCTTATCTTGTTTATTGGGTTTTGCCCTTAAGTTCAATTCGTGCAAGTATGAAATATAAACAAGAATATAACACAAAGCGATAAATCACCCACGTGTTTGTCCTATGCTATATGCAATGCTGTACACCTCAATTCAGATCACAGCAACAGAACAAAATACAGTATATTAGAATTGAATTGACATGTGCCTAAATGCTAATGTCTAAACCGTTTTAAAAACGTCCAAATACCGAATTTTAGTTCTTTAATTTATTATAGTGTGTGGGCAATCAAAGCAGGAAATAATAGTACAGATCCACTAACTATTACAATTCACACATCCCAGCACAACAAGATATACAATTTTCACAAAATGGTCGCGTTTTCATGACAAAAGTCGCGTTTGCGCGGCGGTTCTTTGAAAGCTGGGTCCCTGCTTTCTAGAGCAGGAAGATGCAAAACTAGTGTTTATTCTGCAATGTTAAAATCCTGTAAAGAATGCCCTGCACACCAAAACAGAGAAGACAATGTTAACAAAAACGTGAAATCAAAACCATTCCCTTTCCTGGCAACGGCGCCAAAAATTGATGATCGGGGTGAAACTAGCACTCAAAAATGCGTAGTTTGTGAAATCGATGTAAAAGCTCGTATGTGCTAATTTACCCTCAATACTTCCGTTATAGCATTGGCTCAACGGGTCGTATCCATAGGGAAGGGAGGCGATAGAAGCAATGACTGTTTTTATTCACGTTATTTGTTAACAGTTCTTCTTTGTTAAAAGAATTAGAAAGAAAGTGAAAAGAAAAAGAAATCCAGAATGTGGTACGTGGAGAAGGCGATGAAAACTGCGAAGAAAAACAAAAGAGAAGTAGTTTGTAAAATAAAGGTGAATTAAGAAGATGAAGCTTGTGGTAAAGAAAATGAAAACAAAGACAAACAAAGAAGCGGTGAAAACAACATTGAAAAGATACTTTTAAAAAATAGTTTCTAAAGCAAAAAAGAAAACTCATGGCTACTAACTACTAATTGATCCACTAACCATGCTAACCTCTTAATGATAGTTGCCTCACATATTGATCCTCGGCCATCACTAATCCTTGGCTTCAAGAGACGATACAAAGCATGGCAAATGAGATGGTTCTTCACATTCAAACAATACATCCATACCACATTACAAGTTGCAAGCTACTGTTACATCATCAAAACTGGTTAGAGGTGAGCATGAAATAAAGTTAGCATTTGCAAGTTAGCAAATTAGTGGTTAGGTGTTAAAATGTTAGAATGTTAGAATCCATCATCATGAGCCATCAATGGCTCTTGAAAGAACAAGACCTTATAGAGGCTACTCGATTCATGTGGATTATCAAGTAATTGGTTAGATGGTTAGTGGTTAGTAGTTAGATTGCCATGAGAAAAAGAAAAGTTAGCAAAATATCATGTAGAAGATGAAGGAGATTACAATGGAGGAGAAAGGAGGCACCTTTACATAGACTGTCACTATCTATTACATCAATCCCTCTCTATCTCTCTCTGAATCTCTCAGCCCTACTACAAGATCTAAAAATTAGATAGCATAACAAAATACAAGAAATGAAGAACACCTACCTAAACTAACCTAAACATAAAGAAAATCAGAACCTACTCCTAAAAACAAAGAGCTACCTCGTTCTGGACCTATGCAAGGCTATTTATAGGCATAGAAACTCTCTGGAAGACGAGACGAAGCCATGCGTCGAAACTCGACGCGTGACTCCACTCCTTTGCCCTTGAACTCTTGATTTACCTGCAATAGAGTCCAAAACACGGTTTAGACCGACAATTTATTCATTAATCAATGGGGAAATGCGATATAATAATGCATAACCGTAGACTAATCAGCTGGACTGAAACTGGGCTTTCTGAAATTGGGCTTCATAATACATGCTTGTCTTTTCTTTTCTGTTTTCTAGCCAGCCATTAGCCAGGCCCATTTTTTTCCCTTTCTTTTTTCCTGTTTAGCCTGGCCCGGGCCAGTGCCAGCCCAGGCCACTGGCCTGGCCTAATAATCCAGGCCTGCGTGCTTCTACACCCAGGCCGAGCGGCCTACTGTTTTTCCTTTTTTTTATTGTTTGGCCCAGTGGCGGCCCAGGCCACTAGGCCTGAGCGGCACCCGGGTGCAGGTCTGCACCCGTTGCACAGACCCGCTGGTCTGTGCAGTGAGCTGCTCTCAGCCAAACCCGTTTTTTATTTTTTTGACTTTGAAATTTCTTTTTTTAAAGATTTTCTATAATTTAATTAGGGTAATAATATATTACTTTTTTTATATTTTATTTAGATAAAGGTGAGATTTTTTTTTAAGAAAAGATTCAGGGAAAAGAATTCTAAGCATGGTAATTTCAATTTAATTGAATTTTGTAATTGATAAAATTTTATTTTATTTATATTTTTTTGGTTGAGATCTAAAATTCATGATAAGAAGAAATTAAATATGATATATCATTAATTTATGTTTCATACAAATTTATCTAGATCTTAGAGGAGATATAAGTTTCATAAAAGAAATTTAATCATGTTATATCATCAAATTATTATTATTGCAATTTAATTTTTATCTAGATCTTTAGATAAGAATTTTTTTGATAGAAAATTCATGGGAAGATAAATCTAATCATGACACTTTATAACAATTTTTAATTCACAAAAAAATTTGATTTTACTTACTTGGATGATTCCTTAAGCCTCTCCTCGATATCTACGCCTCGGACACGTTCCTCCGTCACGATTGATTCTAAGGAGAGAGGTGAAGAGAGGATGAAGAATGTTGGGTTTGAATTTCTTTCTGTCTATTGTTCTATCTGTTTTTTTTAAAGAAGCAGGAGAAGAGGGTTACATTAATATAATAGGATAAGATCTTTTAGGTTAGAATTTTTAGCAATCAGTTTGTTAAGATAAGAATTCAGGTTTTTATGATAAAGATCCCTAGAGATATTTCAGTTGGAAATTTGAAATTTAAATTTGGCTTTAGATTTGTTTAAATAAATTAGATCTCCAACCTAACCACACGTCAATGTGGAATTATAGTTTAGGTATTATGATTCGGTAAAAATGATATGAGTTCGAAACTTGGCATAAACAATTTAAGAACACAATATATATGTATTTATTTTTTATTACTATATTTTTAAGTTTATTTATTTATTTATTTTATTTTATTTAGGGTATTACATAACAAGAGTATTACAATCTACCCACCTAATAAGAAAATTTCGTCCTCGAAATTTAAATTCAAGAGGAAGAAATGAGTTACCTAATCATCATGAAATAGGTGAGGGTAGCGATCGCGAATAATGTCCTCTCGCTCCCACGTCGCTTCTCCCGGAGATCGCCTGCTCTAAGACACTAAAACAAGTGGAATTATTTGCTTCTTCAGTTCCTTAGTGGTTCAATCTAGAATATCCATAGGTCTTTCAGTGTAAGATAAATCCGGCCGAAGGTCCAACTTAGTATGATCCAAAACATGGTTGCCATCTCAGACATACACCTCAACTGAGAAACATGAAAGACATTATGCACACCATCTAAGGATGGGGGTAACGCTAGTCTATAAGCCACTTCCCCCAATCATTCAAAACCTCAAAAGGTCTAATAAATCTGGGACTCAGCTTCCTCCGACTGCCAAATATGATTACTCCTCTCGCTGGAGATATCTTCAAGAATACCTTATCCCCAACCTCGAACTCCAGTGGCCTTCTGCTCAAATTCACTCATTGTTTTTGTCTATCCTGAATTACCCTGAGACGCTCGCGGATGATCTTAATTTTCTTAATAGTCTGAATTATAATTCTTGTCCCAATAGCCACCTATCACCAATGTCGTCCCAACGTAAAGGAGACCTACACTTCCTTTGATACAGAGCTTCAAAAGGCACCATCTTTATACTAGCCTAGAAGCTGTTGTTATAAGAAAACTCCGCCAAGTGCAAATGATCCTCCCAAGATCCCTTGAAATCTAACATGCATGCCCTTAACATGTCTTCGATAATCTAAATCGTTCGCTCTGATTGTCCATCAGTCTGTGGAGGATATGCAGTACTGAACTTCAGGCGGATTCCCAAACTTTCTTGAAAACTTCTCCAAAAGTGGGATAAAAATCTAGTGTGTCAGACACAATGCTGACTGGCATACCATGGATTCTTACTACTTCTTACATGTACTTCTCTGCTAACAAATTCGTAGACTGTCCCAGTCTGAAAGGAATGAAATGTGCTGACTTCATGAGGTGATCCACTATAACCCATACTGCATTATTACCCTTCTGGCAGTGAGGTAAAGCAGTGACAAAATCTATGGTGATATGCTTCCACTTCCATTTTGGAATTGGCAGAGGTTAAAGAAGTCCAACCGTCCTCTAATGTTCCGCCTTCACTTGCTTGCATACTAGGCACTTTGCCATATACCGAGAAATCTCCCTTTTCATCCCATGCCACCAGAACCGCTGCTTGAGGTCTTGGTACATCTTCGTCCCCCCCGGATGTATAGAATAAACTGAGCTATGGGCTTCAGCTAACACTTCTTGCCTAACCTCTCCCATCTGTACACAAATTCTGTTACCGAAACGGAGCATTCCATCCACATAGATCTGCATATCTGACCTCAAGCCGGCTTTCACTTGTTCCATGAATTCTTCAACTTGAGATATCCATCTGAGCTTCCTTGATCTTCCAAAAAAGTGTTGGTTGAATCTGTATAGCCATCAATTGGCCGGGAGCTATTGCCTTCTAATCACCATCAGGTCCATCCCCTTATCCCCTCGAATAACTCTTTCTGTTGAGTAATCTGCATTGCCATGATGCTTTCGACTTTCTGCTCAAGGCATCAGGTAGTTGATCTTTCCTGGGTGATACTATAGATCAGTATCGTAATCAGCCACCAACTCCAACCATCTCTTCTACCTCATGTTCAGCTCCTTCTGAGTGAAGAAATACTTCAAACTCTTGTGATCAATGTAGATCAACACTTGGTCACTCAACAGATAGTGCCTCCAGATCTTTAAGGCAAAAATAATGACTTCCAGCTCCAGATCATGCGTAAGGTAATTTCTCTCATAAGGCTTAAGTTGTCTGATGCATATGCTATTACATGTCCATGTTGCATTAGCACACACCCTAATCCTCTTCCTGACGCATTACTATAAATGACCATACCACCAGTGCCATCTGGCATCTTCAAGATTGGAGCTGTCATTAACCTCTTCTACAAAAGCATTGGCATACTCCGCTGTCCAAATGTGCTTCTCTCCCTTCTGGATATGTTTGGTCAGAGGTCCTGCAATCCTTAAGAAGTCTTGCGCGAACCTCTTGTAGTATCCAGCTAACCCCAAAAAACTCTTAATTTTAATTACCGATTTCGGGGTAGGCCAATCCTTACTGCCTGAACTTTGCTGGGATCTACTGAGATGCCTTCTCCTAAAACAACATGCCCCAAAAATGCTACAGTCTTAAGTCAGAACTCACACTTACTTATTTTGGTATAGAGCCTCTTCTGCTGAAGATCTGTAGCGTGATTCTCAAGTGTTCAGCATGTTCCTCTTCGTTCTTAGAATAAATCAGAATATCATCAATGAATATTACCACAAATTTATCTAAGAATGGAGAGAACACCCTATTCATCAAATCTATAAAAATTGCTGGAATATTGGTCACTCCAAATGGCATAACCAAGAACTCATAATGACCTTAACGAGTCCTAAAAGCCGTCTTTGGAATGTCTCCCCCTTCACCTTCAGTTGATGATATCCAGACTAAAGATCTAACTTCAAGAACACCTTAGCTCCAGTTAGTTGATCGAACAAGTCATCTATCCTAGGTAAAGGATATTCTTGATAGTGACCTTGTTCAATTTTTAATAATCAATGCACATCCTCCTGCTACTATTCTTCTTCTTCACTAACAACAGCGGAGCTCCCCAAGGTGAACACTGGACCTGATGAAGCCTTTGTCTAAGTATTTCTACAATTGCTTCTTCAATTCTGCAAGCTCCACAGGTGCCATACGATATGGTGCTTTAGAAATATGGGCAGTACTTGGGATGACTTCAATAGCAAACTCCAAGTTTTGATCTGGCGGAAGTCCTGGTAGGTCCTCTGAAAATATATCTAAAAATTCCTCCACTACCGGTATCGGCTTCTCTTGAATTTCTACAATAGCATAGTCCCCTTACTGCTTCGGTTTGGATGCCTTTGATTCCCCAATGAACTGGAACTCAGATTGATATGGAATCCTAAAAATCACGCTCTTATTCCAGCAATAAATCATCGCATGGTACTTACTAAGCCATGTCATGCCTAGGATCACATCATATCCACTTGTGTCTATCATAAATATATCTACCCTTAACTGTCTTTCGCAAACCTCCACAGAATAAGATTTACATACCCTACTAGTGGTTATAACCCCATTCCTGGTACTAATCACCCATTGGATATCCATATCATTACAGGGTATAGAATGCATCATAACGAATCTAGTGGATATGTAGTAATGGGAAGCATCAGAATCAAATAGCGATATAACTGGAATGGAATGAACCAAAATGGTACCTGCGACGACTTCCTCTGATGCCTCAACTTGCTTTGCAGTCAGGTTAAAATCCTGCCTCTTCCACGTCCAGTTCCTGTCCTCCTATAGGCCTGCTCGATCACCTATCACTGTGAAGGAAATGAAGCTCCTCTACTTGTGGGTACTGGGTTCCTCCTAACTGCTTTTGATGTTGGAGGGGCAGGCATGATGCTTCTCTGTCCCTTAGACAGGCAGTTCGCTAGTTGATGACCTCTGAATCTACAAACTAGGCATTGGCCATTCGCCCACCTGCAATTCCCCCGTGAATGTGTCGGCCTCTGACAGAATCCGCAGATGATTGAGAGCGAAAAGGAGAGAAAGACTGCATGCTCGATGGTGCAGGGCTG
Source organism: Agave tequilana (assembly GCA_038442645.1). NCBI lineage: Eukaryota > Viridiplantae > Streptophyta > Magnoliopsida > Asparagales > Asparagaceae > Agave > Agave tequilana. Next base: position 93,136 of record JAVJIF010006671.1, on the reverse strand, counting down.
GCCCTGGCAGGAGGCCCCCTGACAACCTGGTTAAAAGGTTGCTTCAGTGGCCTTGTCTACAATCTGCTTCAGTGGCCTTGTCTACAATCTGCTTCTGTTCTCCTTTTCCATCACCTGCTCCAGACCACGAGCAGCATCGAGAACCTGAGAGTAAGTCCTCAATTGCTGGGTGACCAAAAATTTCTGAATATCCACTCTCAGTCCCTGCTGGAATCGATTAGCCCAGACTTCATCTTCTGCTACCATGTATAGAGCGAACCTGCTCAGCCTCAAGAACTCTGCAGCATATTTATGCACCGTCTGACTCCCTTGTCGTAAGTTGATGAATTGCTGCTCCATCTCCCTCCTAGCAGTCTTGAGGAAGAACCGCTCATAGAAGCGCTCAGAGAACCTTTCCTATGTGATAGGCCTCTCTAATTTTCCTCTTCAACGAGCCACCATGTTCGAGTCACATTAGCCAGTTGAACCTTGACTACTGCCACTTGATCCCTTGCTGGAATACGAGCTGCATTTAGGAGATTGGTCATATCAACCAACCATTGCTCTGCTTCCAACGGCTTTTCTATACCGGTAAAAGTGGCTGGCTCCAATCTTCTGAAGTCTGAAATGTTCCCAGGTTTTGGTCCCCAAGAAGCCGCAGACCTCTCCATGGCCACCATGGCTGTTTGCGGTGCTGCCACCAACCTATCTTGAAGAGGTGCCATTTGCTGCTGCTGCGATTCTATCATACCACGAAGTACACCCATCAAATTAGTGTCATCTTCACGAGCAGCAATGCGGGCAGAGGGAGGCCGTTGAGCCATTACTCTAAAAATAAAATAAAAATATTGATTAAAAAATATGGTAGACATACTTGTACTTGTAGCTAGATTATTAAATCTTGTACTCTTAGTAGGAGCCTGACTATTTGCATAATTATGCACTGAATAACCAAGCTCTGATACCAAAGAAACCCTATCACGCTTCGCAACCATAATACTCATAAAAAGGGGTACGTGACGAGAGCCGACATGTATTTTTAAAATAAATACATTAAGCCTCAGTACATTTATTTCAAAAAAAAATAAGATTTATCAGTTATTCCAGCTAGAAGAATTCAAATACATAATATCACCAAAGGTGCCACTTATTACAGCATAATAAAACTATAGAAAACATAATCCACAAAAAGTCTCTCACATCTGAGAATAAAAAATCCACCTACTGGAGATCAGCAGGGTGTTCGAAGTACTCCTAATCCTGTAGAGTCCCTGGATCAGAACCTGAGTAAACAAACTCAGGGTCGTCAACAGTGACCTAAGTGAGTGATAAAAAGAGGGATGGAAGAAAACATACAAAATATAATAACACATGCATTATCAAGTATAGTTATCATACTAATATCTTAGCATATAAGAACCATGACAAAGCACAGAGATATACGCTATTTAACCATTTATTAATACAATCTATCCTGTGTAGAGTCATGTTCTCAAGATGTTGGTCCATGTCTATTCTTATTGTCTAGTTGTTTGAAACTGATAGTTAGAGACAGGAATCTGTGTTTTAGATGAGTTCCGTTCATACCCAGAACCACGACCCACATGCCTGGCGCTGAACCAGGCCCTACCGCTAGGTAGTCAGTAAAAGTAAATAGTACACATAGTATCACTATGGAATAGTAGAGTAACATAACAATAACAGATGGGATGTCAGTCATCACCCAAAACCCTACAGTGGAACCGTATTTCGACGTATCCTAGGTCCACCCAAAGTACCGATACCGTCTCCCCTATTAATTTTCCCACCCGGTATAAGTTATCTAATAATCATATCATATAAATCACTGGGCATGAACAATAACAATAATGATGATAGTGTAACAGTAAAATGATATACATTTCCTGGTGACTTTGATAACATAATCCATCTTAGTGTCATTATGATCTGGTACAATAGTATCTTGTGATTTTAGATAAATAATAGTCATTTTTTTCATAATAAATTAACATCTAACCAATTACAATTTTAACCAATTTTCTAATTACTAGAAAATTCAACAATCACTTTAATAATTTACCATTTAATAATAGAAATCAACAGATATTTCATAATAAACAAAAATATTCATTATAAAGTGAGTAAAAGAAAACTCACCTGGGATTATCGCGCATCCAGTTACCAATTTGAAGAATTTACATTAAATGTATTCGAATTAGAATTTATCGAATTTTTACATAACAGATCCTATTTGACGTTTTTCAGTATTTTAATTTAAATACGGATGGTTCAGATTTTAAAACAAGATTGTATGATGATTTATTGAGTTTATAGGATTATTTAGATTTTATTTACTGATTTTTGTGGGGTTTAAATGGTTAAAAACATGAAATTTCCTTCACGGGTCTGAATGTTGAAATAGCAGGTTTCGATGTGGAAGGCAGTGGTTCAGCCCAATATGACATGTAAATACTCCTAAAATTTTTAGTATGTTCTAGAGGTCATCTAAAGATATATCCCTATTTTTACTTATTTTTTAAAATTTTTATCTAGCCAATAAAATTGGTTTTCAATAAGTTAACGAGTATGTTTTTTTTTTAAATTTGGGCCGGATTAAAATAGATTAGAACCCACAATATTTAGGCTGGACTGAACCTGGGATTTCTAAAATTAGGCTTCAGAATATATGTTTTTTCTTTTCTTTTCTGTTTTCTGGTCTGACCCATTAGCCATGCCCATTTTTCTTCTTTTTTTCTGTTTGGCCTGGCCTGGCCAGTGGCAGCCCAGGCTACTGGCCTGGCCCAATAATCCAGGACCGGGTGCTGTCTGCACCTGGGCCGAGCGGCCTACTGTTTTTCTTTTGTTTTTTTTTTTGTTGTTTGGCCCAGTGGCGGCCCAGGCCACTGGGCCTGAGCTGCACCCGCTGGACAGGCCCGCTGGTTTGTGCAGCGAGCTGCTCTCGGCCAAGAGCGGTCTCCACTTTTTTATTTTTAAATATAATTTTTTAACTCTGAATTTTTTTAAAGTTTTCTATAATTTAATTAGGGTAATAATATATTACCTTTTTATATTTTATTTAGATAAAGGTAAGGGATTCTTTTTGAAGAAAAGATTCATGAAAAGAATTCTAAGCATGGTAATTTCTATTTATTAAATTTTTTAATTTGTACAATATTATTTTATTTATATTTTTTGCATGAGATCTAAAATTCATAACAAGAAGAAATTAAACATGACATATCATTAATTTATAATTCATACAAATTTATCTAGATCTTAGGATAGATTTAATTTTCATAAAAACATTTTAATCATGTTATATCATCAAATTCTTGTTATTGCAATTTAATTTTATCTAGATTTTTAGATAAGAAATTTTTCTAATGGAAAAATTCATGGGAAGTTAAATCTAATCATGACTGTAACGGTCCCAGTAATTTCTTATAATATTGAACTAATCCAATAATATTTCATCGAAATTTTGGCAGCACCTCCCCTAAAATATAGACCATGCCCATGTACACCACAACATATAATATCCACAATGGACACCACACCTCCAATAAAACATTTCGGCACAATTTGCCTACTTATCAACATAATTAAAATAAAATCTCCTTACATAATCTTGCATTCACACATCAAACACCAAAGGAGTAACAACTTCCTTTCCCACAATACATTGTACTTACCATAACATTGTCCAAGTCTTTCCATACATGAAATCAAGGTTACTTGCCAAGTTTATATTCAAATAGCCACACACAGAGTTATACTTACATTCCCAACATCCAAATTTACTTTTCATACATCAGGTTCCCACAGATATATATAATAAGCAGTTTCAAAAGTAAACAAAATATGAAGTAGATTTGAATCACATGTATTACATGAAAGGGGTCGATCACTCCATATTCAAAAGATTTTAGAACTTACATTGGCTTCTTACCCTTGTCCAAACCTGAAATTTACAACATGAATAAATACATGAGCTTGAAAGCTCAGTGAGTAAACCATCTAAAATCTACTAATCTAATTCCATATGCCAATTGGATTTAAGTGGATTTAAGTTGATACAGAAGTTTACTAAGTTGGTTTCCACTGTGCTATTACATATCCCATTTTTAAGTTAGATGTCTCAACTACCATGAAAAACTTTAATAAAGTTTATTATTATCACACTTTAGCACATAATAGAAATAAAGATAGTTGTCACCGTCTTCCCCCTTCTGCCGGTTCTCGCTCGGCCCCTTCCTCCAAGTAATATATATAATATATGCATACATATAATATGATTTTCACCGTCTTCCCCCTCCTACCGGTTCGCGCTCGGCCCCTTCCTCCAAGTAACATATAAACATACACAAATAATAAGTTATTTTAAGTATTTATATTATGATTCGGTATTTGTATTTACAAGTATTATACCTTTATTAAATATGTATCAAATACATATTATTAAAATGTACCAAGGAGAATACTAATGCATATATATATATATATATATATTATTTCTAATATTTTCTAAAAATTTTGGATTGAATTTAAACATGATTGTTACACCGGTTAAATGAAAATTATTTAGGCTATAAGCCAGATTTATTTAAGTCGGGTGTTACAATGACACTTTAAAACAAATTTTTAATTTACAAAAAAATTTGATTTTTATTTACTTGGAGTGATTCCCTAAGCCTGCTCCTAAATCTCCACGCCTCGGACACGTTCCTTCGTCACGATTGATTCCAAGGAGAGAGGTGAAGAGAGGATGAAGAATGTTGGGTTTGAATTTCTTTCTGTCTGTCGTTCTCTCTCTCTCTCTCTCTCTCTTTTTTTTTATAAAGAAGCAGGAGATGAGGGTTACGTTAATATAATAAGATAAGATCTTTTAGGTTAGAATTTTTAACAATCAGTTTATTATGATAAGAATTTATGTAGTTAAGATAAAGATACCTAGTGATCTCATAAGATCTTTCAGTTGAAAATTTGAAATTTGAATTTGGCTTTATGTTTGCTTAAATAAATTGGATCTCCTCCCTAACCACACGCCAATGTGGCATTATAGTTTAGGTATTAGGATTTGATAAAAATGGATATGAGTTTGAAACTTGACATACAATATATATATTATTACTATATTCTTTTAGTTTCTTTATTTATTTATTTTATTTTATTTAGGGCATTACGTAACGAGAGTATTACACAAAACATCAAAGATTTTGACAACTAAGATCAAGTTTAACGACATTTCATTTCGTCGTGCAGTTTTTCCTAATCGTTGACAATGATCACAAAATTGATAGTAGACATGAGCGTCGCAAAACAAAGTGGGCCAATAAAAATCACACTGCAAAATTTTTGCAATAGTCTTTTTGCTATTGAAATTACCACCATAGATTTGGTCATAGCAGAATCAAAGGATGTTCCTGAACTCAGAGTCAGAAATGCAACATCGAATGATCTGAATAGGATAGCATTTAAATATATATGGTTCATCCCAGGAGAATCATTTGACCGTAGCTAGGAAACACACTCGTTCTTGCTTAATCCATGAATCGAACATTTGTTTCGTGATAAGGTAGTTCACAATATCAGCATACCATAGAACAGTAGAATGAGAAGTAGACATTAACTTCTCATTAGGAAATGTCTCACGAATAGGTAACGAGTCAGACGAAGATTAAATAATTAATCAAGGTAAGTGGTCTATGACAACATTCTCAGCTCCCTTTTAAATGTGAATTTCTAAGGAGAATTCCTATAGAAGTAATATCCATTGTATTAGACGGCTTTAGCACCCTTTTTTTTAGAAGGTACTTTAAAGCCGCGTGATCAGTGAAATTAGGACCTTAGAACCTATCGATAGGGACGAAATTTGTCATGAGTAAAAATGACTGCCAACAACTCTTTTTCAAAGGGAAATATTTTAGTTGTGCATCGTTAAAAGTCTTGCTAGTATAGTAAATATTATGAGAAAGTTTATCTACTCTGATGAGCATAATTTTATCATATTTTTATACTCCTATTTGCATATTATTTGTATATAAATAACGCTACTCAGGTATATTTGAATATATTTTGCAGCAAATATGTAAGAAAAATAGAAAGAAGAATCCAGTTACTTTAGCAATGAAATCACGCAATTTGTAAATATTGAGGGTTACTTTTCGAGTGTGTTGTGATATTTTGGCCATAACTTCTTCTATATAACTCCAAAAGAGGTCATTCAAGATGTCTAAGGAAAGAGAATTCAAAAATCTACAACTTTTATGTTGATAGTTTTTGCGGATTCCTCCATTTGCTACCTATATTGGCCATTTACAGACTCTGTTTGAATTGAAAATAATTTAATATGTCATATTTGTAGTTTGAGGGGCTTTTATGTAAATCCTTTTTATTATATAAGGAGGAGAGGGGGGCTTTTTTCGGATGTAAATATTTTAGCCTTTAGGCTAGGGTTTAGGTTGGATCATTTTTTCTTGATTTTAGTGCCACATTCATGCGGTTAGGGCTGGCTTGGGGGATGAATTTTGTTATTAAAAATATATTTCTTTGAGTGCTTTTTCATCATCTGAAGTAATCTTCATCCATGTGTTTCGTTTAAGTACTACATTAATCATTGAGGAGAGTTTCATCAAACAGTCTATGCATCTCTCTCTCGCCTTGGGAGCAGGGTCGACACACGGGTGACACCGAGTCTAGGTGGTCCACGCTTCGGTCCTGTGCATGTGGTTGCCCAGGGGACATCTACTGTGCAAATACAGCAGGCCCAAATGTAATTCAATTTTGATGAGCATTAGTTTTATTCATAGTTATTTAATTAGAGTAAGTTAATTAATTTTTTGTAATTGAATGTTTAGGAATTTAATCATGCTTTATTGGATCATAAATTTATTGGCAGCATCATGATTAGCTAGACTCTCTCTAGTATCTAGGGGAGATGAACCAAGATTAGAATTTAGTGTGGTCAATAGTAGACCTCCTATTTAAGATTGTTGTACACACCAATTGACCTAGCACTTTTAGGAGATTATTTCTAATACATCTGGGTATTTGACAAGCTATTATCGGGGGTTAATGGTCCATGCTTAGGGGGTTTTGTTACCTTTATACTATTTGTTTAATTTAATTAATTTACCTTCGATGGGTCATGTAACTGGATAATACCCTGCACTTAGATCTAGTGTTCAGACTTACTTTGCCTAATAGAAATAGAGATTTTAGTGAGTAACAACATACTAGTATGGAGAAATGAGATTGACCACTTGATTCTAGTTTAGGGGATTCTACCATAGGTGCTTGATTTCTTAAATTGATAATTAGTTCCACCCAAATCCTAAAACTCTTTAACCCAATTCGCCTAGAAGTGTCTAAACTGTAAGAACCACATGTTCCTGTGCATCGACCCTCAAGTGCTACATCGAATGACCATGCACTTGCGGTTATTTAAAACGGGAGAGAGAAACCTCCCCAACAAGTTTTTAGTGCCGTTGCCGGGGACATGGTGTTCTATCTTTAGTTTTGACACTTTTACCAGATTGTAAAAAAAAAAAATTAAAATTCAAAAATTCAAAAGAATTCAAAAAACAAATTCAAAAAAATAAAAAAAATCTCTTTCCCCATGGCCGATCAAAACCCATTTGGTTACAATTCATGCTATAGGCCATGCCCTCCTTTTCATCCACCAACCCCTCTTCCTACATTTCATGATGACATCAAACCCATTATCCCGTCTTTTACATCTAATTCTCCTATTTGGTGCGATCACTGTCAAAGTTCATCTCACTCTTATGAACAATGTCCTTCGGTAGGGTATTCGTTAGGACTAGGTCAAAATAAACTTCATACATTTCAAGGACCTACGAGCGAACCCTATGCTGAAAATTTGAATTTAGGGTGTTGGAATTATTTAGATACTGCATGGGACAAATCATATATAAATTCTCAATCCAATTGGTTCTACATTGAACCACCACCTCCATCTTGGGGATTTGACAATGAGCATGAAGAACTGATGAGCACATTAGAGAAGAGTTTTGAATCCATGCAGAAGACTATGGTCAAGACCAATCAGTAGTTAATCGAAGCATGTGCTTACATGGATAAGATAATGACTAATTTCAATCAACCTGTTCCAACCACAAGTCCAGATTAAGTTCAAGAGTTCCATCAACTTTCACAAATTGAGTTCAATGGCAATCAAGTGGACAAGGAACCAACAGTAGAGGAAGCTTTTGAAACTTTCAGGCAAACTTCAAAGCAAGTACTCTATGACATTAGAGACTGCTTAAACAGGCCAGCAAATGAGTTGGTTAGTGAGCAAGAGAAGGATCCCTTTCCTAGTCAACTAGTTCCTGAGCCACTACCGACTCGACCCATGTCAATTCAAGAGCACATCAACTTTCATAAAGTGAATAAAGTCCAAACTGTTATACCAGAAGAGCAAATCATTGGCCATAGTGACATGTTTAATCATTCCATGAGATGCCCTTCGAGTCCCCATTATTTCATCTTAATCAATTTGAAGAGCTTGAACATGAGAAGCTTGTTGAGGAAGTTGTGAATGTCTATGAGGTGTACAAACTTGATAATGATCCTCAGTGTCTGGATGAAGTGATTAGAAATTATTTGGCTATGCATATACCGTATGTGGAGCCAATTGAATCTTATTGTGAGGATGAATATGATAATGATGAACTTTTGATTCAGCAGAAACTTGAGGATAATTTTTTTAAGTTCTGTGAAAAGATAAGTGTTAAGGAACAGAAGATATTATCACTCATATGGAGAAAATGGAGCACACTGACCAAAATTACGAGGATGCCTATATGGATAATGAGCCTTTGTTTCTTGATGAGCTCTTTATTAAAGAGTGTGATCACAATGGTGAGAAAATATGTGTTGAGAATCTTGAATTTAGAGTTCCCTTTAAGAAAAGAAAACTCGATTTGAGTATTTTCATTTCGATGAGCCAACCAATGATCAAGCTTTTGAAAACATGAATCTCTAATTGATAGAAGCTTTGAACACCTAGTTAAAGACAAACTTGTATGTTTGGATGAATCAGTTAGAAATGCTTTGGTTAGTTACACACCTCCAAAGAAAATTGTTGATCTAAATTTTGAGGTGATGTTTCAGGATGAGCTAAACTCATAGGCAATCATATTGTGGCCACTTTAATTATGTTGTGTGACAATGATGAACTTATGAGAAAAAGGTGTGAGAAGAAAAGGAGGAGGAGATGGATGAAAGTGATGAATAATTTGGAGAGGATGAAATTAAAAATGACAAAAATATTAACATCTCCAATATGTTCCGTAAAGAGAACCCACTGGAATGATGAGAAGCGAGCTCGAGGAAATAGACCTAGAAAGATCTAGGTATGGGGGAGATATAAAGTTGCACATATGTATATATTTATTTTATTTTCTTTTAGTTTTTGAGTCTTTTTATTTCTCGTTTAGTTAGTTGAGTCAGTTTTAGTTGGTCTTTTATTTATCTTTTTCTCTAACCTATGTGCCGAGTTTATTACAAGTGATACAGGATAAGAAAGGAGGCATCCACCACACACAGGGAGCATTTTTGTTACTTGGACAGCTTGATTTTTTAGCGCACTGTGAGTATTTCTAATTCTAGCATACTGTTTATATTTCTATATCTTTTGTATGCTTGGATTGCAATAATCATCATGATTGTGTACATATTTTGGATGTGTAAATTACATGCTACATTATTTTTACATCTAATTCTCCCATTTGGTCCTATCACTGTCAAAATTTATCTCACTCTTATGAACAATTTCCTTCTGTAGGGTATTCATTTGGACTAGGTCAAAATCAACTCATATATTCCAAGGACCTACGAGCGAACCCTATACAGCAAATTTGAATTTAGTGTGTTACAATTATTTAGATTCTGTATGAGCCAATCATATATAAATTTTCAGTCCAGTTGGTTCTACATTGAACCACCACCTCCATCTTAGGGATTTGACAATGAGCATGAAGAACTGATGAGCACATTAGAGATGAGTTTTGAATCCATGTAGCAGATGATGGTCAAGACCAACCAGCAGTTAATCGAGGCATGTGCTCACATGGATAAGATAATGACTAATCTCAATCAACTTTTTTCAACCACAAGTCCAGATCAAGTTCAAGAGTTCCATCAACTTTCATAAATTGAGTTCATTGGTAATCAGGTGGACAAGGAACCAAAAGTAAAGGAAGCTTTTGAAACTTTCAGGCAAACTTCAAAGCAAGTGCTCTATGACATTAGAGACTGCTTAAAGAGGCCAGCAAATGAGTTGGTTAGTGAGCAAGAGAAGGGTCCCTTTTCTAGTCAACTAGTTCCTGAGCCACCACCGACTCGACCCATGTCAATTCAAGAGCATATCAACTTTTATAAAGTGAATAAAGTCCTAACAGTTAGACCCGAAGAGCAAATAGTTAGCCATAGTGACATGTCTAATCATTCCATTGAGATGCTCTTTGAGTCCCAATTATTTCATCTTAATCAATTTGAAGAGCTTGAACATGAGAAGCCTGTTGAGGAAGTTGTGAATGTTCATGAGGTGTACAAACTTGATAATGATCCTCAGTGTCTATATGAAGTGATTAGAAATTATTTGGCTATGCGTACACCTTATGTGGAGCCCATTGAATCTTATTATGAGGATGAATGTGATAGTGATAAAACTTTTGATTCAGCAAAAACTTGAGGATAAATTTTCTAAGTCCTATGAAAAGACAAGTTTTGAGGAACAGAAGATATTATCCGCTCATATGGAGAAAATGGAGCACATTGACCAAAATTACGAGGATGCCTATATGGATAATGAGCCTTTGTTTCTTGATGAGCTTTTTACTGAAAAGTGTGATCACAATGGTGCGAAAATATGTGTTGAGAATCTTTAATTTAGAGTTCCCTTTAAGAAAAGAAAACTCGATTTGAGTATTTTCACTTTCGATGAGTTAACCAATGATCAAGCTTTTGAAAACAAGAATCTCTAATTGATCGAAGCTTTGAACACGTAGTTGAAGACAAACTCGTATGTTTGGATGAAATCAGTTAGGAATGCTTTGGTTAGTTACACACCTCCAAAGAAAATTGTTGATCTAAATTTTGAGGTGATATTTGAGGATGAGCTTAAACTCATAGGCAATCATATTGTGGCCACATTAATTATATTGTGTGATAATGATGAATTTATGAGAAAAAGGTGTGAGAAGAAAAGGAGGAGGAGATGAAGTAAAGTGATGAATAAGTTAGAGAGGATGAAATTAACGATGATAAAAATATTAACATCTCCAATATGTTCCGTAAAGAGAACCCATTGGAATGATGGGAAGCGAGCTCGAGGGAATAGACCTAGAAAGATCTAGGTGTGGGGGAGATATAAAGTTGTACATATGTATATATTTATTTTATTTTTCTTTTTGTTTTTGAGTCTTTTTATTTCTCTTTTAGTTAGTTGAGTCAGTTTTAGTGAGTCTTTTATTTATCTTTTTCTCTAACCTAAGTGTCGAGTTTATTACAAGTGATACAGGGTAAGCAAGGAGGCATCCACCTCACACAGGTAGTATTTTTGTTGCTTCGACAGTTTAATTGTCTAGCGCACTATGAGTATTTCTAATTCCAGCATACTGTTTATATTTCTATATCTTTTGTATGCTTGGATTTTATGATCATCATGATTGTGTGCATGTTTTGAATGTGTAAATTACATGCTACATTATTTTTATCTCTGTATTCATTTATGTACATGAGGACATGACACAGTTTAGGTGTGGAGGAGATTCACATATTTCTTTTCTTTTAGGAGTATTTTTGGTTTTGTTTTGCTTTTAGGGTTTTTTTTGTTTTTTTTTCCTTTCTTTATTTTAATTTTCTTGTAGGAGTTTTAAAAAAAATGAAAGAAAAAGAAAAAAAAGTTGAAAATTTTTCGTAAATGGTTAGCTAGTATATGAGTGATTTAATATCCATGAGCGGATTGTAAAGATGAAATCAAGATAAGAGAGTCATTGAGTCTTAAAATTAAGAGTAAAATCTAAAACGGACGTATCGTCTAAACTTAGTCTATGTGATTGTATAACCACTAGCACTTACACTATTAGGTCATAGGCTTAAGATATTAATCACAACCAGAATGCTTAAAAAAAAGATCTATCTATAACTAAAAATAAAAAATTATATAGCAAAATATTACTATTAATAAGTCTTGTCTTGTGGCCTCAGTTGCTTGAGTATTTAAGTCCGTAGGAGTGTTTTCACACTTCTCACCCTAAGACCGTCTGGTTTGGGAGCATTGGCCCAAAGCTCATTACGTAGGTAGCTGAGAAAGCGTAATAGGATAAGACATCATAAAAATATAATGAGTTCGATAATCAATTAGCTAGGTGCTAGACCTCAGGAAGCCCCGGTATCTACGCGAAAGATAGTTAAGAAGTGATGGAAAAAAAGAAAAAAATGTTATCACTAAAATAAGTATGAAAGTTAGAGTTAAATATTCCCAAGCTTAAGAAATACATCACGATCACAGGGTGCATAGGATCTGAAACTTAGGACAGGTGGTGTAAAATTTTAATTTAAAATTTTATTTTATAGACAATATGATTTCTTGAGTTGTGATTGATCTAGAAAATGAAACTCATGGAAATTTTTGATCTTGCTAGCTAGTTAACTTGAATAAAAAAATAATCTTTTTCTTTTCTTGATTTTCGATTATCCTTATTTTACTTTTATTTATTTCTTACTCTCATTCTTTTATGGATTTTGTGGGTGTAATCCACTAAAAACCCTCACGAGACAACATTGGTCCTCTAGGGGTGACTTAGGGGTTTAACGGCTTACTACACATGCTAAGTGGAACCGTGATTCCTACGAAAGTGAGCTAGGATAGTTTAATTTTTCTATTTATTTGTTTTTAATTTTTCTTTTTATTAGTTTTGCTCGAGGACTAGTAAGAGATAGGTGTGGGGTATTTGATGAGCATAATTTTATCAAATTTTTATACTCCTATTTATATATTATTTGTATGCAAATAATACTACTCGAGTATATTTGATTATATTTTGCAGCAAACAGGTAAGAAAAACAGAAAGAGAAATCCAGTTACTTTCAGTAATGAAATCACGCAATTTGTAAAGATTGAGGGTTGCTTTCCAAGTGTGTTGCAGTATTTTAATCATAACTTCTTCTATATAACTCTAAAAGAGGTCATTCAAGATCTTTACGGAAAGAGAATTCAAAGATTTACAACTTTCATGTCGATAGCTTTCACTGATTCTTCCATTTGACTATCTGTATTGGCCATTTACAGAATCTGTTTGAATTGAAAATGATTTAATATGTAATATTTATAGTTTGAAGGGCATTTATGTAAAACCTTCTTATTATATAAGGACGAGAGGGAGCTGCCGTAGGGGGGCTTTTTTCGGATGTAAAATTTTAGCCTTTAGGCTAGGGTTTAGGTTGGATTTTTTTTCTTGATTTTAGTGCCCACATTCATGCGTCTAGGGCTGGTTTGGGGGATGAATTTTTGTTATTAAAAATATATTTCGCTGAGTGCTTTTTCATCATCTGGAGTAATCTTCATCTATGTGTTTCATTTAAGTGCTACATAACCATTGAGGAGAGTTTCATCAAACAGTCCATGCGTTTCTCTCTCTCACCTTGGGAGCAGGGTCGACGCACGGGTGATGGTGACACCGAGTCCAGGTGGTCGACGCTCCGGTCCTGTGCATGTGGTTGCCCAGAGGACATTTACTGTGTAAAGGCAGCAGGCCCAAAGGTAATTCAATTTTGATGAGCATTAGTTTTATTCATAGTTAATTAATTAGAGTAAGTTAATTAATTTATTTCAATTGAATGTTTAGGAATTTAATCATGCTTTATTGGATCATATATTTATTGGCTGCATCACGATTAGCTAGACTCTCTCTAGTATCTAGGGGAGATGAACCAAGATTAGAATTTAGTGTGGTCAATAGTAGGCCTCCTATTTAAGATTGTTGTACACACCGATTGACCTACCACTTTTAGGAGATTATTTCTACTACATTTGGGTTTTTGATAGGCTATATTATCAGGGGTTAATTGTCCATACTAAGGATTTTATCGCGTTTATACTATTTGTTTAATTTAGTTAATTTACCTTTGATGGATCATATAACTGGATAATACCCTGTGCTTAGATCTAGTGTTCAAACTTTTTTTGCCTAATAGAAGTAGAGATTTTGGTGTATAAGAATAGATTAGTATGGAGAAACGAGATTGACTACTTGATTCTAGTTTAGGGGATTCGACCCTAAGTGCTTGATTTTCTAGATTGATAATTAGTTTCACCCAAATCCCAAAACTCTTTAACCCAATTCGCTTAGAGGTGTCTAAATCGTAAGAACCACCGTCCCTATGGATCGACCCTCAAGTGCTATATCGAATGACCATGCACTTGCGATTATTTAAAAGGGGAGAGTAAATCCTCCCTAACATACTCACTGGCCCAGAACAGTCCTATTGCATAGTTGAAAGTGTTACACATCACCACAAATGGAAGATTCCAGTCAGATGGTTGGATGATAGGTTTTGAGGTTAACTCGATTTTAAGCCTTTCAAAGTCTACCAAACAAGAAAGGGTAAACTCAAAGCGAACATCCTTTGCTCAAAGGTTACACAGACATTTTGGAAAAATCTTTGATAAAGCGACATTAGAAAGCCTAAGAAGGATCGCACCTTCCGAACAGTTTTCAGAGGTAGCAATTTAGAGATTAATTTTACTTAGCTTTATTAACCTCTATACCTTTTTAGAAACAATATGTTCTAAGAAAATCCCAAATTTCACCATGAAATTGCATTTCTCTCAATTAAGAACTAGATTCTCCTTATTGTTTCTTATCAACACCAGTGATAGATGATACAAACCCTCATTAAAATTAGACCCAAAAACAGAGAAATTATCCATGAATACCTCTGAAAATAGCTCGATCAAGCCTAAAAAAAATGCTCAACATGCACAGCTGAAACATAGCAGGTGAATTGCATAGCCCAAAAGGCATGTATCGGTAGGCAAATATACCAAATGGATAGGTGAATGTTATGCTCTCTTGGTCTTCACGAGCAATAGGGATTTGGTTATATCAAGAATAACTATTGAGGAAGAAGTAGTAAGCATGACCTGCAAGATGTTCTAACATTTGGTCGATGAATGGCAGACAAAAGTGATCTTTTCTAGTTATGGAGTTGAGTTTTCTATGGTCTATTGATTGCACACATTTATTGCATTATTCTTTATTACATATCCATATTTATCATGTAATAAATCTTTGTCTTAAATGTCTATTTTGCAGAAGATAATCATGGGGAGAAAGAGGATAAAATCAAATAAATATCAGTTAAATTCAGATTTAACTAGATCTATTTGGTTAGAGGAAGATGATCCCAAATCCAGCTGGTTAAATTCAGTTTTTGGTGAATCAAGTGGTTAAAGCTAAAGATTAATCGAGGATAACATCAAATACAGAGTCCAAATCTAAAAGGATAAATGGATAGAGAGAAGATCAATGGATAAGATGAAGCAATTTTGACTCAGATTCTGGCTGGAGATATTTTAATATTTGAATCATAATTTTCGCAACCAGAACTCAAATATGATGATTCAAGATGATCCAAAAAGAGGACTTAAAGGGCTACATCTTTTAATTTGATCATTATTTCTAATTCTGTCATTTGATAAGTTATATTTAGCAATCAATACAGCAATAAGTTACAGATCAAAACTTAATATCTACATCAAATCAAGTTTGCAGATAGAGGGGGATTCAAATTTAGAAATAGCCAGCTTTCCTTATCTTCATACTCCTCCACCCTCTGCATTTCTCCTATAAATACCTGCAGTCTCAAAGGTAAAAAGGGGACGACCATTCAGAGATAGAATTTAGTCCACTTTTTCATTCACTTTAGTGTAGGTTTTTGTTTTTCTTTTTATGTAAGTTTTAGTTTTCATTTATGTAATTCAGAGGAGATCAGAGTTTCATAGGAGAATGAGAATGATGCTTGTACTGAGAGTGACATCGGTGTAAGTTGTTCTTCTTTTCTCTTCTTATTATAAAATCGAATCTATAGTTACCTTTTTATGTACTTTATTTTTGTGTTCTTCTTCTTCTTCTTTTCTACTTTTCTCTTTCTTATATTAATTGCTATCCAAGTGAGTCTTATAGTATCGAAAGAGCCTTGTCTTTACGAGTGCCACCGATAGCTCATGACGATGGATTTTGGTCTCAGTCTGTATCATTTCATGCTTGTTTTGTCTTGATGATGTAATGTGAAAGAGACAAGAATCAACTCTTATGGCTATGTGCTGATTGCCTCCACTTCAAGGTAGCATCGTCACCAAAAATTCAAGGTAAGCTTTTGGTCAAAAGAGGTAAGTAATTATTTTTAATTTCTTTCTTTTAACTTTTAGTGTAAATTACCAACACCAAAATCTTCCAAATCTCTTTCACTCTTTTTTAATTTCTTTGTACATATCACTTCTATTTTCTTCACATTTTCATTCTACCACTTTCTTCCTAACTTGATTTTAACTCCATTTTTCTCTTTTCTTTTAAAGAACTAAAGAAGAACTTTAACCATTCTTTATAGCATAAAAGAGAACTTGCTAAAAAGCTTCCATCGCTAGTCCCTCCTTGTGGATCACGACCCGTATAACCACTTGCTATAGCGGTAGAATTGAGTACCTTACACTACGATTTTAAAGTTCTGAAATTTTGTATTTTTGTGTGCAGATCCAAACTCAATCAAATTTTGGCGCCGTTGCCAGGGAGGGACGGTAAGTAATTCTCTTTAAAGTTTACATTTTTGATTAACCTTCTTCTTTGTTTTTAGTGTACAGATTAAATAAAGAATTTTTGCTGCAGTGGACATATAAGTGGCCCTGGACTCTGCTCAAGAAAGTAGAGTTTAGAAGCCCTCATATTTGCTACATTCTTGTGACAATCTGAGTGAACTAATAACCTATATTTTCTGCAGGTTGGTTGAATTGCATAGTTTAATATCTGTAACATTTATCTCCTTATTTGACTCACTGTATATATATTTCTAACATAAGAGTAAAAAGTTGATTGTAAATGCTAAAAATGATTTAGACTTTGCATTTAGGCACGTGTCTATTTCACTTCATTTTTTATTTACTATTGAGAGTGCTGAGACAAGATATGTGTGCATAACATTTAGTATAAGGTTTATTCTTGTATGAAATGTTGCTTGAGTATTACTTTTTCTATATATTTATACACTACACTAAATTGATTTAAGGGCTTGTCCTATAAACAAGATAAGGTGGGAAAGTCATCACCCTCCCTTAGCCCACAAACAATCTCCTCACTCACTAACCCAAGCCTAATTAAAAGGGTGTAGACCTTGGCCCTAGGGACATCTCAGACTCAAATAGGAGACTGACCTAAGGGGAAAGTTGATTTGAACCTGACTCTTGCTAAATCAGCGACTAAGGTTGAGAATTGAGGGGCGAAACCCTGAAGGTTGGTGGTTTGGCTTAATTAGGCCCGTTGCTTCTGCGCGGGTACCTCCCACCAATCTTGCCCCTATTTGGCCGATTAACTCGTGGTCAGATTCGACAATAAATCGCTCATAGACAGTCTAACCAGTTAGGAGTCGTCTAGGTGAAGGTTCACCTAGAGGGGGGTGAATAGGTGATGGCTAATCTAATGGTCACTTAATGCCAAATGATGCAAATAATGCGGAAGCTAAAAATAATTATGACCAAATAAAACTTCTTACACTAAACACCACGTATAACCAAAGAGTGTTGCCGAATTTCCCGTGAAGGGCTCTGGACAAACTCCTCTAGATTACCCTTGAATGGGTTGAGGTGCCACGTTGGCTCTCTTGGTTGAATACAAGTGTTAGCAAACAATCCCACGCATGTATATCAATGAGCACAAATGAATATATCCAACATATAAAGATAGACAATAAAGCATGCAAGATATAAAAGAGACAAAGAGAGAGAGAGAGTGAGCAATCGCAAACACAAGGGTATGTTTCGAGGTTCGAGCACACTTGCTCTACATCCCCGCCTTCGACACACGAAGGATTTTCACTATGCAAGATCCCAATGGATCTCTCCTCGGTGCCGCAACACCTACAAGCCCTCGGACTCCCTAGTCCCGTACACACCGCAAGCTCACTAGCTCGCCGAGGCCGCACCTCGAAACAACCGAGTCCGCACCCGAACTCAAAACAACAAGTCCTCACTAGGACCCAAACAATCGCGAACACAACCGTCCGCCTCCTCAAAGGACCAAAGTAGAACTTTGGTGATCAGAACTCTTGATCACCTAAAATCCTCTCACAACAAAACCCTATAGGTAGATATAGCAATGGAAAGCTCAAGTGTTGGTGTGAGAAAACAAGGAAAGAATCTTTGGTGAAAAACTCAAGAAAATCTCTTTTACACTCTTGATAAACTCTCCTTTTAATTGGAAGTATTGGCTCTAAGTTTGTGGAGAAGAAACCTCTGGAATGAATGGGAAAAACTAGCTCTAAGAGTCTCCAAAATCTTAGCTCAAAACAATGACCAAACCCCCAAATTTATAGGCCAGAAAAATATAGCCGTTGGGGTCTGTCAGAGCCGCCGGTCGACCCGTCCGGTCGACCGCCAACGGTCAGAAATCAGACCGTTGGAGCCACGGTCGACCGCCTGGGTCGACCGACCCACTGGAGTTGAGAGTCGAACTCTCTGTCGGTCGACCCGTACGGTCGGCCGAACTTTCCAGAGAGCAGAGCTCTCTGCAGCGGTCGACCCGTAGGTCAGCCGTCCTCCAGTGCACAAAGGCGTGCACATCTGTGCACGTCGGTCGACCGGTCCGGTCGGCCGACTTCAGAATTAGTCGACTATATAGGGAGCAAGTCGACTTATACGAAGCCTGAAACAGTTTTCTGGGATTAAAAAGTTTGTCTTTTTGGCTTAAATAAAATCCCATAAAATACTTAAAAATTTACAAAAATAGTTTAACCAATATACTTTGATATACAAACATGCTTGCACAAAATCAAAGCATGTTATAAAAGATTGGGCTTTTTTTGTAACTTGGAAATATTTGGCTCATGATAAAAACTGTTTTTCCAAAACAATATTTTTCCAAAACATGTTTTTCCAAATCTTCATCAAATACAAAAACAAGATATACTTTTAAGGCATAGTGTGTATGGATATGATCCACTACACAATCATAATGAAATATCTATGTTTTTGTCATAAAGCTCTAAACTTGGTTTTGGTTAAAAGATAAGTATATGAGAAACACTAAAAATGAAACAAAACACTTGAAATCTTCACTTGAATACATGTTTGGTTTTTGGTTAAAATCTTTTATGAAAACAAACTAAATCAAGAGTGTGTGTGTGTGTATATGTACTTGAGCAATCCGCCAACTACTCTATCCTTTACATTTTATCTAAAACAAAAACAAAATCTTATACCTAGACACAAGTCTTCATCTTCTTGAAGTCTTCACTTGAAGGCTTCTCATCTTCTTGACTTGGTCCAAGCTTGATCCAAAAGCTCCTTGGATCACACCGTACTAGCTCCAAATCTTGACATTTTATCCTTTGTTAAGCTATGCACCTACTAAGATCTTGATAATGAATCTGTCTCTAATTAAACACAAGATCATTAGTAAACATAACTTCATGAGTTGATCATCATCAAAACTAGGGTGATAGGCCTTTGGGCCAACAATCTCCCCCTTTTTGATGATGACAAAACTCATGAAGTTATATATACATGGATTAAAGTAAAGCTTCAAAGAAGCTCCCCCTTAACTCATGCATACAAAATAAATAATAAAAATGCAATGAGGCACATGAATATGTATGCAAGTATGGAGATAAAACATGCAACAAGCATAAATCAAAATCTTTTTCTACTATTTGCAATACAAAACATATATGCATAAATAACAAGGAAGACAAATACTTCTCCCCCTTAAGAAATGAAAACATGCATATAAACTCAAATACTTCTCCCACCTTTTGTCACTCATCAACAAAGGGGTCAAAGTAAAATCAAATCAAACAAAATTTCCCCCCCTTTTTGTCAAAAACAAAAAGATCAAGAAGGGGTAATACAAATCAATCAATAAAGATTTATATGCGATATACATTCATGAAGAGGAAGACGCTAAGTTAGCTTCCCTACACATATGCATTACATGAAGAAGGGATGACAAGCCCCAATTCACATAACACATATTATGTAATGCATAAGAGGAGATGTGAAGCTCCCCCTACACACGTATATCATATAAAGAAGAGTTGTCAAGCTCCTCAATTTATAATATACTCAACATGAATCTATATGTAGAAGAGATGTTAAGCTCTCCTTGCATATAGGAAATACATATCAAAACATTTTTTTTTTAATTTTTCTTAAACAAAATTTTTAAAGGTATCAGAGCTCTTGTAAAACAATCAAATTTTTAAGATACCAAATCGAAAATAATCATTATTGTAAAACATATTGATACCAATTGAAATTTAACAAATATGAAGTTGAAGCATTTTGATATCAATGGTAAACATAATGATCCAAAAATTTTTATTTTTCATCATAAACTTTGTGCTTTTAAAAATGTGAGCAATTTGAAAGTTAAGCACATGAAACTCATATATATGTATGAAATGAGTATACCAATTGACATTGATACATACATATATAAGAAAACAAAATCTGAGTATATACAAAAATTATCAATTTAGATACCAATTGAAAGAGTCTCAATGATACCAATTGAAATAACAATGTAAATCAAGTATATATCTCATATAACTACCACCCAACTCATGTACAAGCTTAAAAAGATTTTCAATATAAACATACAAGGCATGGACTCCCATCCAACCTCCCGTTGATGGTAGGAGTTTTCAAAAATAAATTTGAAAATATTTTAGCATTGAAAATCACTACCAAATGAGGAACAATAACTAGTTAAAATAATTTTTTTGAAAACTAGTTAAAGATCCTTCAAAATCATCAAATCATATGTTTTTCATAAAACATAACTAGATACACAAAAATTTAAGCACTCATGGTCTATAAGGCTCAAAATGATTTTAACAAAAGTGTGAGTGTTAAACGATCATGTAAATAGCATTTTTATGAAAATAGTCAATGAAGCTCAAAAAGATCACAAGTCACATTTTTAACAAAAACACGAAAAATCATTTTTCATCAAAACACTAATCTTCATGGTATATGTATGATTAATCCAATCCTAACAATACACATACATATCCCAAATCTAAAAGAGTCTATTAAAGATGTTTGCATGAAGGCAAGAGACTCACGGGTATACATGTATATTTATTAGATTTGAATTAAAAATACATATACATGAAGTAAAGCATAAAAATAAGGCAAAAACATGTATAAAAGAGAATCATCAAAACTAGTCTATACATATGCATATAGTGGATACAAATGAGCATGAAGTTCAAATATATATGAGTCAATTGTAGTTCACTATCCATATATGTATAAATGCAAGTTTGACACATTCTACATCTAAGCATGTAAATACTACATGAAGCACACAAAAATATGAACATGCTATATGATATATGAAATTAAAAGCATGTACATAAAAAGTAGGAGTTTAGAGATTGATACCAACTCCAAAGCTCCAAAAATGGTGGTCTTTCCACCAAAGCTCCTTGATAATGATGCATCCTAAAAGTATGTTCATCATGTCCAAGTGCATCCACTGCCAAGGCACCGATCCTCTCACGTTTTGTGAGAGCCCTCACCTATATCAAAAGCAAACGGTGGGGGTTTTTGTACCCATTTTTTCTTAGGTCCACGGGGGTTAGCATTGTGTTGAGGAACCCAAACATTTTTATTAGCAAAATTAAAATGATGCAACTTGTCATAACAAAATTTTGCTAAATGGCCTTTGCGGCCACAATGTGTACACTTGTACACCTTAGTATGCTTATGTGTATGAATGTGGTCATGGCGTGCAACATAAGCAAATGCATGATGATGTGCATGAACATGTGGAGTTTGTTTCTTTGCAAACAAAGACTCCAATCTAGTGTGGTTGAATGCACAAGAGTTCAAGGTTGAACTCAAATCATTAATTTTATTTTTTAAATCTTTAATCTCACTATCATCAATGGTAGCATGTAAAGAGTAGTGAGAAATAAAATCATTTTTCTTCTTTTTAGAAACAACATCTTTTTCCTTTTCTTTTTCAAAAATTTTCTTCTTCAAAGAGTTGTTTTCTTTTAAAACAATTTCCTTTTGAGTTTCCACCAAAATAATTTATCTTTCAAAATAGTGTTTCCTTCACATAAATCATTTAACTTAGACATGAGGGAAACATTTTCATTTTTCAAAAACTCATTTTCTTTTTCTAAGCATGCAATGTTAGATTTAAATGAATCTTGTTCTATATGCATGCAAGTATTGTTCTTTTTCAAATTTTTATTTTCTTTCTTAATCATGTCATATTTTTCAAGCAATAGATGACAAAAAGTAGATAGCTCATCATATGACATGTCTACATCCTCATCCTCGGATTCGGTATTTACCTCAAGGGGGTTATCCCCTTGGACCATGTAGCACTTGTTGGAGATGTCGCTTCCAACATCCGAATCACTCCCCGCATAGTATTGATCATTTTCGCCAAGGGAGAGGAGGGTGTTCCACACTACAAAAGCCAAATCAAAGTTAGAAACCCTAGATAAATAATCATCATTTAGGGTTGACTTTAAAGCATGAAAGGCTTTTGCATTAGCCTTAAGATTCTTACCATCTAAACAATATGCATTATTAGTAGTGGCAAGATAAACATGATAACCTAAGGCTTTGAGGTACAAGGACATCTTCACCTTCCATATATGGATGTTAACAATGTCAAACATGGGTGGTGACATGAAGTCCATGGTGTGTGTACAAATCTTGTGATTAGCCTAAAATGGAGGATCTTTAACTCTAGGTTGTTAGACCCAAATCAGAATACCAAGCTCTAATACCAATTGAAGGTTCACCTAGAGGGGGGTGAATAGGTGATGACTAATCTAATGGTCACTTAATGCCAAATGATGCAAATAATGCGGAAGCTAAAAACAATTATGACCAAATAAAACTTCTTACACTAAACACCACGTATAACCAAAGAGTGTTGTCGAATTCCCCGTGAAGGGCTCTGGACAAACTCCTCTAGATTCCCCTTGAATGGGTTGAGGTGCTGCGTTGGCTCTCTTGGTTGAATACAAGTGTTAGCAAACAATCCCACGCATGTATATCAATGAGCACAAATGAATATATCAAGCATATAAAGATAGACAATAAAGCATGCAAGATATAAAAGAGACAGAGAGAGAGAGAGACAGAGTGAGCAATCGCAAACACAAGGGTATGTTTCGAGGTTCGAGCACACTTGCTCTACATCCCCGCCTTCGACACACGAAGGATTTCCACTATGCAAGATCCCAATGGATCTCTCCTTGGTGCCGCAACACCTACAAGCCCTCGGACTCCCTAGTCCCGTACACACCGCAAGCTCACTAGCTCGCCGAGGTCGCACCTCGAAACAACCGAGTCCGCACCCGAACTCAAAACAACAAGTCCTCACTAGGACCTAAACAATCGCGAACACAACGTCCGCCTCCTTAAAGGAACAAAGTAGAACTTTGGTGATCACAACTCTTGATCACCTAAAATCCTCTCACAACAAAACCCTATAGGTAGATATAGCAATGGAAAGCTCAAGTGTTGGTGTGAGAAAATAAGGAAAGAATCTTTGGTGAAAAACTCAAGAAAATCTCTTTTACACTCTTGATAATCCTTTTAATTGGAAGTATTGGCTCTAATTTTGTGGAGAAGAAACCTCTGGAATGAATGGGAAAAACTGGCTCTAAGAGTCTCCAAAATCTTAGCTCAAAATAATGACCAAACCCCCAAATTTATAGGCCAGAAAAATATAGCCGTTGGGGTCTGTCAGAGCTGCCGGTCGACCCGTGCGGTCGACCGTCAACGGTCAGAAATTAGACCGTTGGAGCCACGGTCGACCGCCTGGGTCGACCGACCCACTGGAGCTGAGATTCGAACTCTCTGTCGATCGACCCGTACGGTCGGCCGAACTTTCCAGAGAGCAGAGCTCTCTGGAGCGGTCGACCCGTACGGTCGGCCGTCCTCCAATGCACAAAGGCGTGCACATCTGTGCACGTCGGTCGACCGGTCCGGTCGGCCGACTTCAGGATTAGTCGACTATATAGGGAGCAAGTCGACTTATACGAAGCCTGAAACAGTTTTCTGGGATTAAAAAGTTTGTCTTTTTGGCTTAAATAAAATCCCATAAAATACTTAAAAATCTACAAAAATAGTTTAACCAATATACTTTGATATACAAACATTCTTGCACAAAATCAAAGCATGTTATAAAAGATTGGACTATTTTTGTAACTTGGAAATATTTGGCTCATGATAAAAACTATTTTTCCAAAATAATATTTTTCCAAAACATATTTTTCCAAATCTTCATCAAATACAAAAACAAGATATACTTTTAAGGCATAGTGTGTATGGATATGATCCACTACACAATCATAATGAAATATCTATGTTTTTGTCATAAAGCTCTAAACTTGGTTTTGGTTAAAAGATAAGTATATGAGAAACACCAAAAATGAAACAAAACACTTGAAATCTTCACTTGAATACATGTTTGATTTTTGGTTAAAATCTTTTATGAAAACAAACTAAATCAAGAGTGTGTGTGTGTATATGTACTTGAGCAATCCACCACTACTCTATCCTTTACATTTTTCTAAAACAAAAATAAAATCTTATACCTAGACACAAGTCTTCATCTTCTTGAAGTCTTCACTTAAAGGCTTCTCATCTTCTTGACTTGGTCCAAGCTTGATCCAAAAGCTCCTTGGATCACACCGTGCTAGCTCCAAATCTTGACATTTTATCCATTGTTGAGCTATGCACTACTAAGATCTTGATAATGAATCTGTCACTAATTAAACACAAGATCATTAGTAAACATAACTTCATGAGTTGATCATCATCAAAACTAGGGTGATAGGCCTTTGGGCCAACACTAGGTCTAAGGTTTATCCTAACTTAGGCTGAATTTTTTTCTTTTTATTTGTTTGCTTATTTGTTTGATTTTTTTATTTGTATTTGATATTTCTTGTGTGATATGGCTTATAACAATAATTTTTTCAATTTTAATAGTAATCCATATTACACCCCGACCTCTTTTTCGGATATTACCAACCCGACATATCATAATTTTAACCAACCTAGTATGCCGGATTGGTCTCATCTGAATTAATATAACCCATGACCCCAATATTATGATTATAATTTTCAAAATAATTTCAACTCTTCACAGAGTCAATGGGGATTCACCTCCCCCGAGTCCAATTTTCAACTAGCTTGTCCTTCTTATCCACCTTGTCCACGATATTTTCAAGATTCATACTCAGTTCCACCAGTTCAAAATAGAAAACCGTCAATCTTGGAAATGAGTATGCGTAAGTCCAAGCAACAATCACAAAATCTGACGGACTCACAATTTCACCACAAATTCCAAAACAATACTTCATCTTTTCTAGTCCAATCGCAACAAAATGATGAACCAATCAACTATGAAAAGATTCTTGAAGCCATGACTCAAGCTCAAATCGCTCGTAATCATGACATAGATATAATGGTCCAAACTCTTCGTTCTCACTGTTTGACCTATTCTGATGTCGCTAACCATTCTGTTAGAGCCAAGGAATCATGTTGTTTTGAAAAATAAGATTCTATTTCAGCACAACCATTTGAAGTTGCCCAAACTCTAAATTTTGAAAATGACATTGACAGTTTGACAAGTTATCCTTTTCTTGAAATTGAACTTGAGAACGAATATGATCCTTAACCCCAACTTAGTGATTCAATTCTACTTTCTGAATCAATAATGACTCCGGTGTCTTCACCTGATTTCAATCTTTTCCCCGAGTAAACATTGGATCCTGTGCCAATTCATCATGAAATTGAGTCATTAGTCTTTTATGATCATCATATTAAACTTGACCAATTTCATACTTTTGAAAGTCCCACTGACAAATTGGCAAGTTCTCATTTTTATGAAATCGAACTCAATGAGAAATGTGACCTAGGTTCTCAAATTTGTGATCCAATTCAAATTCCCAAATCAATATTGACTCCTATTTTGTTACCCGATTTGAGTAATATTTTAGAGTCAGTTTTGATTCTCACATCTGTCATTCTTGAACTTGATTTACCAATATTAAGTCTCATTCTATTATGGGGAAATAAATGTGGACTTGAGTTTCAATTTCTTGATTTGGACTCACTTTCTGAACCAATCTCGACTCCTAAACTTTTACTTGATTTAAGTCATTTTTTTGAGTTAGTATTAGCTCCCATACTTTCAAATTCAAGTCAATCATTCATCTTTTCACAGTCCATTTTGGGACAAGGGTGTTGATAAAATTGACTCCGAAATTATTTATGAAATTTAGAAATTAGATGGGGTAAAATATTTAATAAAAATCATTCATGTATACATCATTTTGGTGGGCTATATTAGAGAGGTTTCAGGTGGGTTCTTCCAAACTCTACGCAAATTAGATTGGGCTACATTTCGCGGACCAATCAGACCACCACCGGAACCACCATCTTAAGTTAATATTTTCCTACCCTTTGTTCTTTTTCATGCATCTATGCATTAATTCATACATTGAGGACAATGAGATAGGTGGGGGGAGGGTACTAACATAACTTATGTTTTTATTTTTCTTTTTATTTAAAAAATCAAAAATAAAAATAAAAAATTAGCATTTTCTTTAGTTTTAAAAACTTTTTGAAAATAGAAATATTATTTTGACATATCTTTTGTAAGAAATTAAGTGAATTTTAAGGAATAGGAAAATCAAAATTAGAATTTCTTATACTTGGTAAAATAAGATTATTTGTTTTATTTTAAGGGTTAGGAAGATAATTTGTCAAAGTAATTTAGTCTTGATCTTTACCTTTATGCAATATGCACACTTCGTACACTTACACACTTAGGGTTCAAAAACAAAGATTCTTATGCCTTAAAAAATATATATATAAATAAAAAAATAAAAGAAAAAATGAAAAAAATATATCTATGAAAGATAAACAAATCAATTATTGATTAGATGGTGATTTGGCCTAAGCAAGCCTTGGTATTTATGCGAAAGATGATTAGATAAGTTTAGGATATATATATATATATATATATATATATATATATATATATATATATATATATATATATATATATATATATATATATATAATCTTCTGATTAAGCTGGGTATTTATGCCTGATAAAGCATAAGCATTCACGCCTAAAAGTGGTTCATATAATAAAATTCTTAGCTTTGTGTCCTTATTTGCTCGAGTCCTTAAGTCCTTGGGGTGTTTTCTCACCTGGTGCCCTAAGACCGTTTGGTTTAGGAGTCACCTATTAAAGGCTCGTTACATGGGCAAATTAAAAAGCCTAATAGAACTAAGAAATAATACCACTAAAAATATATATATATATAAATAAATAAGGTATAAGAGTTAAAGTTAAAGAACCCTTAGTCAAAATTTTCACGGTCACAAGGTGCATATGACTTAGGGTAAAGTAATAGACTAGATGAGAAGTACAATTTGACTCCTTACTTTGATTAATAATAAATTTTTGAATAGAGATTAAGTTTAGGAATGAAAATTCAGTTTTCCTATAACTTATAGACTACTTAAATCTTACAATAGTATTTCATATATTTTTCTCTTTCAAAATGCTTTTAAAAAATACTAACTCTTTATTTCTCTTTCTTTATGGATTTTGTGGGTGCATTCCATTAAAAACCCTCATGAGAAAAAACTTGTCCTCTAGGGCTAACCTAGAGGTTTAACGGCTTGTTGCACAAGCTCAGTGCAATCGCATGACCTGCGAAAGTGGTCTAATAATCTTTAGTTAAGTTTTGTTGTTTTGCTCGAGGATGAGCAAAAGATAGGTGTGGGGGTGTGATTGCACGCATTTATTACATTATTTTTTATTACATATCCACATTTATCATGTAATAAATCTGCTAAATTTTTTGTCTTAAATGTCTATTTTGCAGAAGATAATCATAGGGAGAAAAAGAATAAAACAAATAAATATCAGTTAAATTCAGATTTAACAAGATCTATTTTGTTAGAGGTGAATGATCTCAAATTCAGTTGGTTAAATTCAGTTTTTGGTGAATCAAATGGTTAAAGTTAAAAATCAATCGAGGATAACATCAAATACAGAGTCCAAATCCAAAGGGATAAATGGATAGAGAGAAGATCAATAGATAAAATGAAGCAATTTTGACTCAGTTCTGGCTGGATATATTTTAGTATTTGAATCATAATTTTCGCTACCAGAACTCTAATCTGATTATTCAAGATGATCCAGAAAGAGGACATAAATGGCTACAACTTTTAAGTTGATCTTTATTTCTAATTTTATCATTTGATAAGTTATATTTAGCAATTAATACGCTAATAAGCTGCAAATCAGAACTTAATATTACAACAAATCAAGTTTTGAAAATAGGGGGAGGATTCAAATTCAGAAATAGTCAGCTTTTCTTATCTTCATACTCCTCAGCCCTCTGCATTTCTCCCATAAATACTTGCAGTCTCAAAGGCAAAAAAAGGGACGACCATGCAGAGATAGAATTTAGTCCACTTTTTCATTCTCTTTATGTAGGTTTTTATTTTTTTATGTAATTTTTATTTTTCATTTATGTAATTTAGAAGAGATCAGAGTTTCATAAGAGAATGAGAATGAAGTTTGTACTGAGAGTGACACCGGTGTAAGTTGTTTTTCTTTTCTCTTTTTGTTATAAAATCGAATCTATAGTTACCTTTCTATGTACTTTGTTTTTGTGTTCTTCTTCTTCTTTTCTACTTCCCTCTTTCTTATGCAATTGCTATTCAAGTGAGTCTTATAGCATCGAAAGAGCTTTGCCTTTGCGAGTGCCACCGATAGCTCATGACGATGGATTTTAGTCTCAGTCTGTATCATTTCATGCTTGCTTTGGCATGATGATGTAATGTGAAAGAGACAAGAATCAACTCTTATGGGTTATGCGCTGATTGCCTCCACTTCAAAGTGACATCGTCACCAAAGATTCAAGGTACGCTTTTGGTCAAAGGAGGTAAGTAATTATTTTTAATTTCTTTCTTTTAACTTTTAGTGTAAATTACTAACGCCAAAATCTTCCAAATCTCTTTCACTCTTTTTCAATTTCTTTGTACATATCACTTCTATTTTCTCCACATTCTCATTCTACCACTTTCTTTCTAACTTGACTTTAACTCCATTTTTCTCTTTCCTTTTAGAACTAAAAGAAGAACTTTAACCATTGTTTGTAGCATAAAAGAGAACTTACTTAAAAAGCTTCCATCGCTAGTCCCTCCTTGTGGATCACGACCCGCATAGCCACTTGCTATAGCGATAGAATTGAGCACCTTGTACTAGGTTTAAAGTTCTGAAATTTTGAATTTTTATGCGCAGATCAAAACTCAATCAAATTTTGGCGCCGTTGCTAGGGAGGGACGGTAAGTAAT
This sequence comes from Agave tequilana, assembly GCA_038442645.1. Lineage (NCBI taxonomy): Eukaryota > Viridiplantae > Streptophyta > Magnoliopsida > Asparagales > Asparagaceae > Agave > Agave tequilana. The sequence goes on along the minus strand of JAVJIF010006671.1, from coordinate 63,492 downwards.
TCTCTTTAAAGTTTACATTTTTGGTTAACCTTCTTTGTTTTTGGTGTACAAATTTAACAAAAAAATTTTGCTGCAGTGGACATATAAGTGGCCCTGGACTCTGCTCAAGAAAATAGAGTCTAGAAGCCCTCAGATTTGCTACATTCTTGTGGCAATTTCAGTGAACTACTAACCTGTATTTTCTGCAGGTTGGCTAAATTGCATAGTTTATATGTATAGAATTTATCTCCTTGTTTGACTCACTGTATATATATTTCTAAACAACACTAAAAAGTTGATTGTAAATCTAAAAATGATTTAGACTTTGTATTTAGGCACATGCCTATATCATTACATTTTTTATTTACTGTTGAAGAGTGCTGGAGCTAAAGTATGTGTACGTAGCATTTAGTATAAGGTTCATTCTTGTATGAAATATTGCTTGAGTATTACTTTTTCTATATACTTGTACACTGCACTAAATTGATTTAAGGGCTTGTCCTATAGACAAGATAAGGTGGGGAAGTCATTACCCTCCCTTAGCCTGTAAACAATCTCCTCACTCACTAACCCAAGCCTAATTAAACTGAGTAGACTTTGGCCCTAGAGACATCTCAGACTCAAATAGGAGACTGACCTAAGGGAAAAGTTGATTTGAATCTTATTCTTGCCAAATCGGTGACTAAGATTGGGGATTAAGGGTCGAAACCCTGAAGGCTGGTGGTTTAGCTTAATTAGGCCCGTCGCTTCTGCGTGGATACCTCCCACCAATCTTGCCCCTACCTGGCCGATTAATTTGTGGTCAGATTCGGCAATATATCCCCCGTGGACAGTCTAACCAGTTAGGAGTCATCAGGTTTAAGGTTTACCCTAACTTAGGCTAGATTTTTTTTCTTTTTATTTGTTTATTTTTTTTGTTTGTATTTGATATTTCCTGTGTGATATGGCTTTTAACAATAATTTTTCTAATTTTAATGGTAGTCCATATTACACCCCGGCCTCTTTTTTGAATATTACCAACCCGGCATATCATAACTTTAACCATCCTAGTGTGTCAGATTGGTCTTATCTGAATCAATATAACCAATGGCCCCAGTCTTATGACCATAATTTTCAAAATAATTTCAACTCTTCGCAGAGTCAATGGGGATTTACCTCCTCCAAATCCAATTTTCAACCACCTTGTCCATTTTATCTACCTTGTCCACAATATTTCCAAGATCATACTCAATTCCACCAGTTCAAAATAGAAAACCATCAATCTTGGAAATGAGTATGCGTGAGTCCAAGCAACAATCACAAAATCTGAAGGACTCACAATTTCACCACAAATTCCAAAACAACACTTCAACTTTTCTAGTCCAATCGCAATAAAATGATGAATCGATCAACTAAGAAAAGATGCTTGAAGTCATGACTCAGGCTCAAATCGCTCGTAATCTGACATAGATATGATGATCCAAACTCTCCGTTCTCACCGTTTGACCTTTTCTGATGTTGCTAACCATTCTGTTAGAGCTGAAGAATCATGTTATTTTGAAAAACAAGATTTCATTTCAGCACAACCATTTGAACTTACCTAAACTCTAAATTTTAAAAATGACATTGACAGTTTGGCAAGTTATCCCTTTCCTAAAATTGAACTTGAGAATGAATATGATCCTGAACCCCAACTTAGTGATTTAATTCTATTTCCTGATTCAATAATGACACTAATGTCTTCACCTGATTTCAATCTTTTTCCCGAGTCAACATTGGATCCTGTGCCAATTCATCATGAAATTGAATCACCAGTCTTTTATGATTATCATATTGAACTTGATCAATTTCATACTTTTGAAAGTTCTATTGACAATTTGGCAAGTTCTCCTTTTTACGAAATTGAACTCAATAAGAAATGTGACCTAGATTCTCAAATTTGTGATCCAGTTCAAATTTCCAAATCAATATTGACTCCTGTTTTGTTACCCAACTTGAGCAATATTTTAGAGTCAGTTTTTATTCCCACATCTGTCATTCTTGACCTTGATTTACCATTATTAAGTCACATTCCGTTGTCCGGAAATGAATGTGGACTTGAGTTTCAATTTCTTTATTTGGACTCACTTCATGAACCAATCTCGACTCCTGAACCTTTAGTTGACTTAAGTCATTTTTCTGAGTCGGTATTAGTTCCCATACTTCCTAGGTCCAAGTCAATCATTCTATCTTTTTACACTCCATTTTGGGACGCGGGTATTGATAAAATTGACTCCAAAATTTATTATGAAATTTGGAAATTGGATGGGGTAAAATATTTAATAAAAATCATTAATTATACATCATTTTAGTGGGTTATATTAGAGAGGTTTCTGGTGGGCTCCTCTGAACTCCACGCAAATTAGATTGGGCCACATTTCATGGACCAATCAGACCACCACTGGAACCACCACTTTAAGGTAATAATTACCTTCCCTGTCTTTTTTTTCATGCATCTTTGCATTAATTCATATATTGAGGATAATACATGAGATAGGTAGGGGGCAGGGTTCTAACATAACTTTAGTTTTTCTTTTTATTTAAAACGTAAGAAATGAAAATAAAAAAATTTAACTTTTCTTTACTTTTAAAAACTTTTTGAAAATAGAAATAATATTTTGATATATCTTTTGTAAGAAATTAAGCCAATTTTAAGGAATAGGAAAATCAAAATTAGGATTTCTTATACTTGGTAAAAATAAGATTATTTGTTTGATTTTTAGAGTTAGGAAGATAATTTGTCAAAGTAATTTAGTCTTGATCTTCACCTTTATGAAATATGCACATTTCATACATTTACACACTTAGTGTTCAAAAACAAAGATTCTTATGCCTTAAAAATATATATTTATTTGTAAAAATTAAAAAAGAAAAGAAAAAGAAAAAATATATCTATGAAAGATAAACAAATGTAATTATTGATTAGCTAGGTGTTTTGGCCTAAGAAGCCTCGGTATTTATGTGATTGGTCACTAATGTTGCACATTTACTAAATATTTCCATACTTATTTTAGAATAAACTTTGCATTGTCTTAATTAAATGTTTAATTTATTTGCAGGCCCATTCCTAAAGGAGAGTGAAGAGAAATGAGCCCAAAAGCCTACCAAATTCTGAATTAAATCAGAATTAATTCAAACTCAATAAATCAGGGCAAAATCAGAGAGGTTGAAAACCGGTTGATAAGAATCCTCCCAGAATCGATCGGTTAAAGTCAAGGAAAAAGGTCATTTCATCACAATCCCGGACCTAAATGAGAAAACCAACTGAAGATAAAGTCAGAACGTGAAATCGGGGAGACCCACCAACAGGGTGTGGCCACCTGGCCACACCCTGGCCGCGAAAACGTGGCCAAAGCCGCGTTTCCACGGCTTGGTTAGGGAGTTAGGGGGAGCGTTTGCTCCCCCAATCTTCCCGGGACTCCCCCCTTGTGGTTTTTCCTTATAAATACTGGTTTCAGCTGAGAAAAAGGTGACGACCATGCAGAGATAGGATTTAGTCCAGTTTTCATTCTTTGTAGTATAGGTTTTTGTTTTCTTTTTATGTAATTTTAATTTGTATGTAAGCTTAGGTTAGATTGAGATTCATGTAAGTAAGAGAGAGGCTTATGTTGAGAGTGACACCGATGTACCCTCCTCCTTTCTTCCATCATTTCAAGCAATAAAAGGTAATATTTTTTTATGTTCTTCTTTACTTTCATTTTCTTCTTCTTCTTTCTACTTTACCTCTTTTGGTTTTGATGAGAATGCAAGTGAATCCAGAAGCATAAGTATAACAATGTTTTCGTGAGTGCCAACAATTATTCATGATGACGTTCTCCTCCTCAAGACCCGTATCACTTCATTCTTGTTCGTCTTGATGATATAATGCGAATGGGGACAGAGCTAGATCCTATGGCTTATGCGTTGAAAGCCTCCGAAGTAAGGTAGAACATGCAAGGGTTCCAGGTAAGTCATCAACCAAAATAGGTGAGTACTTCTTTAATCTTCTTTCTTTTCTTTCTTAGTTTAGATCACCAACTCGACATCTTCCAAATCTCTTTCTCTCGTTCATTTTCTTTATACATAGTCATTTTTTGATTTTCTCCACCTTCTCATCTATCGCTTTCTTTTTAACTATAACTTAACTCTTTCTTCATTTTCATTTCTTAAAACAAAGAAGAACTTTCGTTTTTCTTCATAAAGATTCAATGCAAAAACCTTGAACGCTTCTATCACAAACTCTCCTTGTGGATCACGACCCGTATAGCCACTTGCTATCGCGGTAAGAATTTAGCACTTGCACATCTCTATGTTGAAGTTCTGAAATTTCGTATTCTTGTGCAGGTTTAAGCCCAATCAAAATTTTGGCGCCGTTGCCGGAGTGGGTAATGGTTTTTATTGAAATCTGGTTTTTATTGAATTTTTAGAACTAAAACGAATTTTCTTCTCTGTCACAGGTTATAGGGCAAGCAAAGCAGGAAAAAAGGATTGCAGAAATAAATAAGTGGTCTTGAGCCTCTGTTCCAGAAAATAGAGACCAAGTACCCACTGAATTGCCGCGTTTGCTCGGCTTTAGCTGCGTTTCCGCGGCAAGAAAAGTTCATTATTAATTGTTTTTTTTTGCAGGGCTACTTGCTTTGCAAAATTCTAGTTTTTTGCAACTTTATTTCTTATATGCCATTACCAAAAGCCTGCTAATAAATCAATAGTAAAACATTTATTGAAAAAGTTAAAAAATTGATTAGACGTTTGCATTTTAGGCACGTGTCTTTTCAATTCATTTTCTTTATTGTTGAAGAGTGCTTGAGTAAGGTACGTTCGCATTGCATTTAGAATAGGACTCATCTCTTGGTTGATTTACATCGCTTCGAGTGAATCTTATTTGCATATCTTGTACACTTGCAAAAACTGATCTTAAGGGCACCACCCCGTAACAAGATAAGGTGGGGATTTAATCACCCTTTCTTGGCCCAAAATCAGATTCCAAGCACTCACTAACCCGAGCCTAACTAAAAATGAGTAGATGTTGGCCCTAGGGACATCTCGGACTCAATTAGGAGATTATCCTAAGGGGAAAGGTGTTGGAATTTGACTCCTGCCAAATCAGTATCTAGGAAGGGGATTAAGGGCCGAAAACCCGAAGATTGGTGGTTATTTAATTAAGGAACGTCTTTGACGGAAAACCTGCCACCAATCTTACCCTGACCTGGCTGATTAGTTTGTGGTTAAAGTCTGCATTAGACCTCCCATGGACAGTCTAATCAGTTAGGAGTCGTCTAGGTCATAGGTCTACCCTAACTTAGTTTAGAATTTTTTTCTTATTTGTTTGTTTATTGTTTATTTTTTCTTTCTTTTTATTTGTATTCTATTGTGTGATATGGCTTATAATAACAATTTTTCTAATTTTAATAGTAATCCATATTACACACCGACTTCATTTTCGAATTTTACCAACCCGGCATAGCATAACTTTAACCAACCTAGTATGCCGGATTGGTCTTATCCGAATCAATATAACCCATGTTCCCAATCTTATAACCATAATTTCCATAATAATTTCAACTCTTCACAGAGTCAATGGGATTCACCTCCCCCGAGTCTAATTTTTAACCAACTTGTCCTCCTTCTCCACCTAGTCCACAGTATTTTCAAGATTCATACTCAGTTCCACCAGTCCAAAATAGGAAACTATCAATTTTGGAAATGAGTATGCGTGAGTCCAAACAAAAATCCCAAAATCTGATGGACTCACAATTTCACCACCAATTCCAAAACAACACTTCATCTTTTCAACAAGACGATGAACCCATCAACTATGAAAAAATGCTTGAAGCCATGACTCAGGCTCAAAACGCTCGCAATCGTGACATAGATATGATAGTCCAAACTTTATGTTCTCACCGTTTGACCAGTTCTGATGTCACTAATCATTCTGTTCGAGCTGAAGAGTCATGTTTTTTTGGAAATCAAGGTTCCATTTCAGAACAATCATTTGAACTTGCCCAAACTCTAAATTTTGAAAAGAATATTTACAGTTTGGCAAGTTATCCTTTTCCTGAAATCGAACTTGAAAATGAATATGATCATGAACCTCAACATGGTGATTCAATTTTACTTCATGATTCAATAATGACTCCGGTGTTTTCACCTAATTTCAATCTTTCCCCGAGTAAACATTGGATCCTGTGCCTATTCATTATGAAATTAAATCACCCATCTTTGAGGATCATATTGAACTTGACCAATTTTACACTTTTGAAAATCCTATTGACAGATTGGCAAGTTCTCATTTTTATGACATTGAACTCAATGAGAAATGTGACCTAGACTCTCAACTCTGTGATTCAGTTTAAATTCCTAAATTAATATTGACTCCTGTTTTGTTACCCGATTTGAATAATATTTTAGAGTCAGTTTGATTCCTACGCCCATCATTCTTGAACTTGAATCACCAATATTAAGTCACATTCCATTGATAGAAAATACATGAGGACTTGAGTTTCAACTTCTTGACTTGGACACACTTCTTGAACCAATCTCGACTCCTGAACCTTTACTTGACTTAAGTCACCTTCCGGAGTCGGTATTAGTTCCTGTACTTCCTGAGTCCAAGTCAATCATTCTATCTTTTCACACCCCATTTTGGTACAAGGCGGTTGACAAATTTGACTCCGAAATTAATTATAGAATTTGGAAATTAGATGGTGTCAAATATTTAATAAAAATCATTCATGCAGATATCATTTTAGTGGGTTATATTAGAGAAATTTCTGGTGCTCCGAACTCCACAAAAAGTTGATTGGGCGGCATTTCGTGGACCAATCAGACCACCACCGGAACCACCACCTTAAGGTAACATTTTCCTTCCCTTTCTTCTTTTTCATGCATCTATGCATTAATTCATACATTGACGACAATGCATGAGATAGGTGTGGGGAGGGTTCTAACATAACTTAGGTTTTTCTTTTTATATAAAAAAATTAACATTTTCTTTACTTTTAAAAACTTTTTGAAAAATAGAAACAATATTTTGACATATTTTTTGTAAGAAATTAAGTCAATTTTAAGGAATAGGAAAATCAAAATTAGGATTTCTTATACTTGGTCAAAATAAGATTATTTGTTTGATTTTTAGGGTTAGGAAGAAAATTTGTCAAAGTAATTTAGTCTTGATCTTTACCTTGATGAAATATGCACACTTCATACACTTACACACTTAGGGTTCAAAAACAAAGATTCTTATGCCTTATATATATAAAAAAAATGAAAAAAATATGAACGAATCTAATTATTGATTAGCTAGGTACTTTGGCCTAAGCAAGCCTTAGTATTTATGCGAAAGATGATTAGATAAGTTTGAAAATATATATATATATATATAAATCCTCTGATTAAGCTGGGTATTTGTGCCTAATAAAGCATAAGTATTCACACCTAAAAGAGGTTCATATAATAAAATCCTTAGTTTTGTGGTCTTGTTTTCTCGAGTCCTTAAGTCCTTGGGGTGTTTTCTCACCCGGTGCCCTAAGACCATTTGGTTTGGGAGTCATCGGTTAAAGGCTTGTTACATGGGCAGATTAGAAAGCCTAATAGAACTAAGGAATAATACCACAAAATATATATATATATATAAATAAGGCATAAGAGTTAGAGTTAATGAACCCTTAGTCAAAATTTTCATAATCACAAGGTGCATATGACTCAGGGTAAAGTAATAGACTAGATGAGAAGTACAATTTGACTCCTTAGTTTGATTGATAACAAATTTTTGAATAGAGATTAAGTTTGGAATGAAAAATTCAGTCTTCCTATAACTTATATATTGCTTAAATCTTACAATTATATTTCAAATATTTTTCTCTTTCAAAATGCTTTTTGAAAATACTAACTCTTTATTTCTCTTTCTTTATGGATTTTGTGGGTGCAATCCGCTGAAAACCCTCACGAGACAAAACTCGTCCTCTAGGGGAAACCTAGAGGTTTAACGGCTTGTTGCACATGCTCAGTGCAATCGCGTGACCTGCGAAAATGGTCTAATAATCCTTAGTATAGTTTAGTTGTTTTGTTCGAGGACGAGTAAAAGATAGGTATGGGGGTGTGATTGGTCACTAATATTGCACATTTATTATCATATTTCCATACTTATTTTAGAATAAACATTGAATTGTCTTAATTAAATGTTTAATTTATTTGCAGGCCCATTCCTAAAGAAGAGTGAAGAGAAATGACCCAAAAGCCCACCAAATTCTGAATTAAATCAGAATTAATTCGAACTCAATAAATTAGGGCAAAATCAGAGAGGTTGAAAATCGGTTGAGAAGAATCCTCCCAGAATCGATCGGTTGAAGCCAAGGAAAAAGGCCATTTCGTCACAATCCCGGACCTAAACGAGAAAACCAATTGAAGATAAAGTCAGAACGTGAAACCGGGGAGACCCACCAACAGGGTGTGGCCAGGTGGCCACACCCTGCTGCGAAAACGCGGCTTTGCCGCGTTTCCACAGCTTGGTTAGGGAGTTAGGGGGAGCGTTTGCTCCCCCAATCTTCCCGGGATTCTCCCCTTATGGGTTTTGCCTATAAATACTGGTTTCAGCTGAGAAAAAGGGGACGACCAAGCAGAGATAGGATTTAGTCCAGTTTTAATTCTTTGTAGTATAGGTTTTTATTTTCTTTTTATGTAATTTTAATTTATATGTAAGCTTAGGTTAGATTGAGATTCATGTAAGTAAGAGAGAGGCTTATGTTGAGAGTGATACAGATGTACCCTCCTCCTTTCTTCCATCGTTTCAAGCAATAAATGGTAATATTTTTTATGTTCTTCTTTACTTTCATTTTCTTCTTCTTCTTTCTATTTTACCTCTTTTGGTTTTGATGAGAATGCAAGTGAATCCAGAAGCATAAGTATAACAATGTTTTCGTGAGTGCCAACGATTATTCACGATGACGTTCTCCTCCTCAAGACCCGTGTCACTTCATTCTTGTTCGTCTTGATGATATAATGCGAATGGGAACTGAGCTCGATCCTATGCCTTATGCGTTGAAAGCCTCCGAAGTAAGGTAGAACATGCAAGGGTTCCAGGTAAGTCATCAACCAAACTAGGTGAGTACTTCTTTAATCTTCTTTCTTTTCTTTCTTGGTTTAGATCACTAACTCGACATCTTCCAAATCTCTTTCGCTCTTTCATTTTCTTTGTACATAGTCATTTTTTGATTTTCTCCACTTTCTTATCTATCGCTTTCTTTTTAACTTTAACTTAACTCTTTCTTCATTTTCATTTCTTAAAACAAAGAAGAACTTTTGTTTTTCTTCATAAAGATTTCAATACAAAAACCTTGAACGCTTCTATCGCAAACCCTCCTTGTGGATCACGACCCGTATAGCCACTTGCTATCGCGGTAAGAATTGAGCACTTGCACATCTCTATGTTGAAGTTCTGAAATTTCGTATTCTTGTGCAGGTTTAAGCCCAATCATTATGCGAAAGATGATTAGATGAGTTTAGGAAAAATATATATATATATATATATATATATATATAATAAAATTCTCTTATTAAGCTGTGTATTTGTGTCTGATAAAGCATAAGTATTCACGCCTAAAAGCGGTTCATATAATAAAATTCTTAGTTTTGTGGCCTTGTTTGCTCGAGCCCCTAAGTCCTTAGGGTGTTTTCTCACCCAGTGCCTTAAGACCATTTGGTTTGGGAGTCACCTATTAAAGGCTCGTTACATGGGCAGATTAGAAAGCCTAATAGAACTAAGAAATAATACCACCAATATATATATATATAAGGCATAAGAGTTAGAGTTAACGAACCTTTAGTCAAAATTTTCACGGTCACAAGGTGCATATGACTTAGGGTAAAGTAATAGACTAGATGATAAGTACAATTTGACTCCTTACTTTGATTAATAACAAATTTTTGAGTAGAGACTAAGTTTAAGAATGAAAATTCAGTTTTCCTATAACTTATAGATTACTTAAATCTTACAAGAATATTTCAAGTATTTTTCTCTTTCAAAATGCTTTTCGAAAATACTAACTCTTTGTTTCTCTTTCTTTATAGATTTTGTGGGTGTAATCCACTAAAAACCCTCACAAAACTCGTCCTCTAGGGCTAACCTAGAGGTTTAACGACTTGTTGCACAAGCTTAGTGCAATCGCGTGACCTGCGAAAGTGGTCTAATAATCTTTGGTTTAGTTTTGTTATTTTTCTCAAGGACGAGCAAAAGATAGGTGTGGGGGTGTGGTTGCACACATTTATTATATTATTCTTTATTACATATCAACATTTATCATGTAATAAATCTGCTAAGTGATTTGTTACATACATTGCATTTATATTGTCACTTTACCACACTTGTTAGCTAATAAATTCTATTAATAAGTTGTCTTTTTCTTTGCTAAATGTAGGCCCACGTGCTTAAAGGAAAAAAGGAGAAACAAGCCCAAAAGCCCACCAATTTCTGAATTAATTCAGAATAAATTCGAAGTGAAGAAAGCTGGGCTAAATCCTGGCAAATCAAGAGGTTGAGAAAAATCCTCCATGAATCGAGTGGTTGAAGCCACAGAATCAAGGCTGTTTCGTCAACAGTTGGGAGTAGAAACCAGAAATCCAGAAGAATATACGCGACCAACATCAAAGCAGGAAGCTACCCCCTTTGGTGTGGCCACGTGGCACACCAGGGCCGCGGAAATGCGGCCCAAGCCGCGTTTTCGCGGCACAATAGAGTCTATTGGGGGAGCGTTTGCTCCCCCAATCTCCCCGGGAATCGTCCATCGCTAATGAGGCTAAGTTAGCAAACCTGGCTAGAAGACTGGAAGCTCTAGAAACGAAAGAACCAAGTCCAGTCAATCAAGTCAGCCCAAACCAATTTTCACCCCCGGGCTGCACTTACTGTCAAGCCATGAATCATGTGTTCGAGGAGTGCCCAGTGTTTCAGGCTCAGCAATCCTACCATGAACCGATGAATGCAGCCTTTTCAAGGCCGAATAATAACCCTTACGCTCCAACGTATAATCCCGGCTGGAGAAATCACTCTAATTTCTCATGGAGCCAAAACAACAATGACCATTCACGATCCAATCATGCTAGCCACTTCCATCATGGTAATAATTCTTCCAATCGTCAACCCAACTTCTCCAATTTTCATAATAATTCTCCTAACCATCCACCAAACTTTCTGAATTATCAACAGAACTTTCCTAATCAAGCTCCACAATCCTCCTTCCAGAATCCTAAATTAGAAAGGAGAATGACTGACTTTGAAAGAAACATGGAACGATATATGAAAAACCAAGACTCTCTCATGCAAACAATTCAGAGGTTAGAGGTTCAAATGAGTCAACTAGCAAACCCACAGAATGAGAGACAAAAGGGTACCCTGCCTAGTCAGCCAGTCACCAATCCGAGGAATTCCCAACAAGCTCATTTGGCTGAGGATCCTTCATTCAATCAATGTCATGCTATCCATACATTGAGGTCAGGAAAGAGAGTTAATAACCAAGTGTCAACACCACCCATTCCCATTCAGCACAACCAAAATCAAGCCTCCACCTCATCTAATCCAATTTCTTCCAATTCTGACGAGTCTGAAAAAGACAAGTCAACCAGCCAGGTGCATCAGCCTATAGTACCATTTCCTAATAGGCTGAAAAACAACAAGCAAAATCCTCACATGGACAAGATAATCGAGATGTTTAACCAAGTGAAGATAAATGTGCCACTTCTTGATGCCATCTAACAAGTTCCTTCCTATGCTAAGTTTCTTAAGGACATGTGCACCAAGAAGAGAAAGACTAATGTTCCTAAAAAGGTCTTCTTAGCCACTAATATTAGTGAGCTATTTTCGGGTCCTATCCCTGTTAAGTACAAAGATCCAGGTAGTCCCACCATTGCCTGCACAATAGGACAAGCCGAGATTAGTCGTGCACTTCTTGACTTGGGGGCAAGTATCAACTTGCTTCCATTCTTTGTTTATCAACAACTCGGGTTGGGTGACCTTAGTCCAACTCGAGTCACCATCCAACTGGCTGACCATTCTGTTAAAGTTCCAAAAGGGAAAATTAATGATGTCCTGATCCGGGTAGGAGAGTTCATATACCCTGTCGATTTCATAGTTCTGGAGACACAACCTGTGTCCAACTCCAATCGTAGGGCTCAAACTCCTGTTATCCTAGGTCCACCATTCCTTGCTACTGCTAATGCCATCATCAATTATAGGAATGGGTCTATGAGGTTAACCTTTGGGGACATGACTAGAGAAGTCAATGTCTTCAATCTAGGAAAACAACTCCGAGATGTCGAGGACCAAACATTTGATGTCAACCTAATTGAGAACTTGACAAGTGAACACGAGGAAGAATTGGAATCAGAAGTGGAGATTGACTTCGAGTTAGAGTCTGACAACTTTAATCTTGATCAAGTTGTAGATTTTGCTGTGAATTGGGCCTCAAACCCTATTTCACCAACAATGGAGCCAACAGATTTGACTAGTCCCTCTAGTGAGCCTTCCTCTTCCTTAGAATTAAAAGTCCTACCTGCGCATCTCAAGTACGCTTATCTAGGCGAACAAGAGACTTTTCCCGTCATCATTGCCTCCCATTTAAATGACGGGGAAGAAAAAGATTTGAAATCAATTCTAAGAAAACATAAGGAAGCCATCGGGTGGACTATGACTGATATCAAGGGATTAAGTCCAACCATCGTTCAACACCGCATCCATCTCAATGAAGGAGCCACACCCAAGAGAGACCCGCAGCGTAGGTTAAACCCTATAATGCAAGAAGCTGTTCATGCTGAAATCATAAAACTCTTAGATAATGGGATAATTTATCCCATTTCTGATAGCCAATGGGTCAGTCCTATCCACGCGGTCCCAAAGAAATCTGGTTTCACCGTAGTGGAAAACGAGAACAAAGAGTTGGTTCAAACTCGACTTCCCACGAAGATTCGAGTTTGCATTGACTATAGGAAACTAAATGCTGCAACTCGTAAGGACCATTTTTCACTTCCCTTCATTGATCAAATGCTTGAACGTTTGGCGGGTCACGAGTATTACTGTTTCTTGGATGGTTACTCGGGCTATAACCAAATCCCTATCGCTCCTGAGGACCAAGAAAAGACTACGTTCACATGTCCATTTGGGACATTTGCTTATCGTCGAATGCCCTTCGGCTTATGCAATGCCCCAGCAACGTTTCAACGTTGCATGTTGAGTCTTTTCTCAGATATGGTAGAACGCTTCTTAGAAATCTTCATGGATGATTTCTCCATCTACAGAGATTCATTCACTCAATGTCTCCACCATCTTGAACTCGTCCTCCAACGTTGTGCTGAGAAAAATCTGACACTGAATTGGGAGAAATGCCACTTCATGGTAAAACATGGAATTGTCTTGGGTCATGAAATCTCCAAGAAAGAATTGAAGTGGATAGAGCCAAAATTGAGGTTATTGCTAAGCTTCCCATGCCCAAATGCGTTAAGGACATTAGATCCTTCTTAGGACACGCTAGTTTTTACCGACGATTTATCAAGGATTTTAGCAAAATTGCTAGGCCCTTGACTAATCTGTTAGCTAAGGATGTGTCCTTCACTTTCGATGCTGAATGCATAAATTCTTGGGAGAAGCTTAAGAGTGAGCTTATTTCTGCACCAATCATATCTGCACCGGATTGGTCTAAGCTGTTGGAGATCATGTGCGACGCTTCTGATTTTGCCATAGGCGCTGTCCTAGGACAACACATTGATAACAAGCAGCATGTGATCTACTACTCTAGTAGGACTCACAATGATGCTCAAATGAACTACACTACGACCGAGAAGGAATTCTTGGCAGTAGTGTTTGCCTTAGAGAATTTCGTCCCTACCTACTAGGGTCCAAAACCACCGTTTTCACCAACCATTCTGCGCTTAAGTACCTCATGATGAAGAAGGATGCCAAAACCCGACTCATTCGTTGGATCCTCCTTCTTCAAGAATTCGATCTTGAGATTCGAGATAAAAAAGGCGTAGAAAATGTCGTTGCTGACCACCTCTCACGGATCCCTAATTCTCCATGCAACGAATCACCCATCAATGAGGATTTTCCTGATGAACATCTCTTAACTATCTCTAGGGAACCTTGGTTTGCTGATATATAGTGAATTACTTAGTCACAAACCAAACTCCGTCTCATTGGTCCAAAAACGATGTGCACCGGTTCTTGTCCCAAGTCCGGTATTTCTTTTGGGAGGAACCGTATCTTTTCAAGTACTGTTCTGACCAAATTATTAGGAGATGCATTCCCAATGAGGAGGTTAAGAGTGTTTTATCCTTCTGTCACGAATTTGCATGCGGTGGACACTTTGGTCCCCACAAGACTGCTGAAAAGGTGCTACAAAGTGGGTTTTATTGGCCCACTCTATTCAAGGATGCTTATGAATTTTGCAAGACGTGCCCTAGATGCCAAATGGTATGAAGGATCTCACACCGAAATATGATGCCCCTCAACCCAATTCTAGAAATAGAACTCTTTGATGTTTGGGGCATCGACTTTATGGGTCCATTTCCTAACTCATTTGAAACCAATACATATTGGTTGCTGTGGATTACGTGTCCAAGTGGGTAGAAGCTATTCCGTGTAAAACTAATGATAGCAAAGTTGTCATCAAGTTTTTGAAAGTAAACATTTTTTCCCGCTTCGGAACCCCTCGTGCTATCATCAGTGATAATGGCACCCACTTTTGCAATAGATCTTTTGAGGCCCTTATGCGAAAGTATGCCATAACTCACAAGTTGTCCACACCATATCATCCTCAAACCAGTAGGCAAGTTGAGGTTTCAAATAGACAAGTCAAGCTTATATTGGAGAAAACTGTGAACCAAAACCGGAAGGATTGGTCCATCAAACTTGTAGATGCTCTATGGGCCTACAGGACCGCCTTCAAGACAATTCTAGGAATGTCTCCCTATAGGTTAGTCTATGGAAAACTTGTCACTTGCCCGTTGAGTTAGAGCACCGAGCCTTATGGGCAATCAAGCAATTGAATTTCAACTTGACTAAGGCTGGTGACCTTCGGAAATTACAAATTTCCGAATTGGAGGAGTTGAGAAATGAAGCCTATGAAAATTCTAGGATCACTAAAGAGAGAGTCAAGATTTTCCATGACAAGAACATCGCAAGAAAACCTTTGTCCCCGGACAAAAAGTCTTACTCTATAATTCTACGCTTCATCTTTTTCCAGGAAAATTGAAATCGAGATGGACTGAGCCATTCGTTGTAAAAACCGTGTTTCCGCACGGTGCAGTTGAGATCAGTGACCCCAAGAATGGAAATGACTTTAAGGTAAATGGTCAACGCCTTAAACCTTACTTGGAATCAGTGCCGGTAGATGAAACGGTAATGGGTCTTTTTGACCCAGTGTATCGGTAACTTTCCGCCTTCTCATTTATTTCATGCACTTATACATTTCTTTCATACATTGGGGACAATGCATGAGATAAGTGTGGGGGAGGGTTCTAACATGACTGATATAAAGATAAAAAGAATGAATATATATATAAAAAAAAAAAAAAAAATTTGAAAAGGGAAGACAGTATTTTGATATATTTTTTGTAAGAATTTAAGTCAATTTTAAGGAATAGGAGAATCATAATTAGGATTTCTTACACTTGGTCAAAATAAGATGACTTGTTTGATTTTTAGGGTCAGGAAGAAAATTTGTGAAAGTAATTTAGTCTTGATATTTACCCTGATGACATATGCACACAAAATACACTTACACACTTAGGGTTTAAAAACAGAGACTCTTATACCTTATAAAAAAAATGAAAAAAAACAAGTCTAATTATTGATTAGCTAGGTGCTTAGGCCTAAGCAAGCCTTAGTATTCATGCAAAAGATAATTAGATGAGTTTGAAAAAAAAATTGTGTATCCTCTGATTAAGCTGGGTATTTATGCCTCATGAAGCATAAGTATTCACGCCTAAAAGGGATACATCATATAAATAAAACCTTGGTTTCGTGGCCTTATCTGCTCGAGTGTTTATGTCCTTAGGGGTTTTTTCTCACCTGGTGCCCTAAAACTGTCCGGTTTGGGTGTCATCGACTGAATGCTCGTTACATGGGCAGATTAGAAAGCCTAATGGAATTAAGGAATAAATTTCACCAAAAATAAATAAATATAAGGCATAGGAGTTAATGTTGAAAAACCCTTAGTAAACTTCACAGTCATGATAGTGCATACGACTCAGGGTAAATTAATAGACTAGATGAGAAGTACAATTTGACTCCTTACTTTAATTGATGACATGTTTTTGAATAGAGACTAAGTTTAGGAATGAAAGATTTGATATTCCTATAACTTATAGATTACTTAAGCTCTCACAAATATACTTCAAATATTCTCCTCTTCCAAAAAAACAAAAAAAAATGCTTTTTGAAAATACTAACTTTTTCTCTTTCTTTTTGGATTTTGTAGGTGTAATCTGCTGAAAACCCTCACGAGACAAAACTCGTCCTCTAGGGGTAACCTAGAGGTTTAATGGCTTGTTGCACATGCTCAGTGCAATCGAGTGACCTGCGAAAGTGGTCCAATAATTGATTCGATTTAGTCTGATGTTTTGCTCGAGGGCGAGCAAAAGATAAGTGTGGGGGTGTGATTTGTCACATACATTGCATTTATATTGTCACTTTACCACACTTGTTAGCTAATAAATTCTATTAATAAGTTGTCTTTTTCTTTGCTAAATGTAGGCCCACGTGCTTAAAGGAAAAAAGGAGAAACAAGCCCAAAAGCCCACCAATTTCTGAATTAATTCAGAATAAATTCGAAGTGAAGAAAGCTGGGCTAAATCCTAGCAAATCAAGAGGTTGAGAAAAATCCTCCATGAATCGAGTGGTTGATGCCACAGAATCAAGGCTGTTTCGTCAACAGTTGGGAGCAGAAACCAGAATCCAGAAGAATATACGCGACCAACATCAAAGCAGGAAGCTACCCCCCTTTGGTGTGGCCACGTGGCCACACCAGGGCCGCAGAAACGCGGCCCAAGCCGCGTTTCGGCGGCACAACAGAGTCTGTTAGGGGAGCGTTTGCTCCCCCAATCTTCCCGGGATTCGCCTCCTTTGGTTTTTGGCTATAAATACCTCTTTCAGCAGAGAAAAATGCAGCGAAGACTAGAATTAAGTTTTGCATTTATTTTCTTAGGATTTAGGCTCTTTGTTAGCTAGAAAGAAAGTTGTAATCTTGCTTTTTAAGTTGTAGTCCAGTTTCAAAAACTTGTGAGAGAGAGGACTGAGAGCTTGTACTTGAAGATTGAAGTGATACTAATACAAAAGTTGAGCCAATTTCTCTTCCACTTGCAGTACGGTATGGGTTACATTATGTCTTTGTTTTCTTCTTCTTTCTCCATGGATAACTAAACATCTTTCTGGGCTTGCTATCGAATTCTCTCTTGCTTTTCTTCTCTCTTGTTTTTAAAAGAAAAAGTCCTGATGACTCATATGAATGCCTTACTTAAAAGCCTTTCTTTTTGAAAGTGTTCTTGAAGGCACATGAGGATGTGTTTGGATATTGAATTCACAACTCTTTCATGAATATCTCTTGAATCGTTTTTAATTTATTCTTGCTTCTTCGCGCTTGATTTTTTAACATTCGATTCTCCGATTTCTTGAAGAAAAAGGCTCTACTCTTCTAACATCTTATGTGCTTTACTTAAAGCTTTCTAAAAGACAACTCTAAGTTTTTACAAATGATCATCTAGGGACTTAGCATTTTAAGAGAAGAATAACTAATTGAGTAGTGAGATAGTGAGCCCAGACTTTCTTTATTATTACAAACAACAACACAATTTCTAAGTTTTCTAAATCACCTTCTCCAAAACCTTTTCTAAAAGTTGCAATTTTTCTTTCATTCATCTCTTTCTTTCCATTCTCTTTTTCCTAAAAAACGAACACAATTCCTTGTTTTAAAAACGAATCACCAAAAAGCTTCCATCGCATCCCTCCTTGTGGACACGACCCATTAGCCACGAGCTACACGGAAAATTCTTGAACTCATTAGTTGTTTCTCTTTATTTTAGCAATCACTAAGTTTCTTTTCTTAAATGTCTATTTTGCAGAAGATAATCATGGGGAGAAAGAGGATAACAATCAAATAAATATCAGTTAAATTTAGATTTAACTAGATCTATTTGGTTAGAGGAGGATGGTCCCAAATCCAGTTGGGTAAATTCAGTTTTAGGTGAATCAAGTGGTTAAAGCTAAAGATCAATCGAGGATAACATCAAATACAGAGTTCAAATCCAAAGGGATAAATGGATAGAGAGAAGATCAATGGATAAGATGAAGCAATTTTGACTCAGATTCTTGCTGGATACATTTTAATATTTGAATCATAACTTTTACTATCAGAACTTAAATCTAATGATTCAAGATGATCCAGAAAGAAGATTTAAAGAGCTACAACTTGTAAGTTAATCATTATTTCTAATTCTGCCATTTGATAAGTTATATTTAGCAATAAATATGGCAATAAGTTACAGATCAGAACTTAATATCTACATCAAATCAAGTTTAAAGATAGGGAGAGGATTCAAATTCAAAAAAGCCAGCTTTTCTTATCTTCATACTCCTCCACCCTCTGCATTTCTCCTTTAAATACCTGCAATCTCGAAGGCAAAAACAGGGGACGTCCATGCAGAGATAGAATTTAGTCCACTTTTTTCTTCTTTTTGGTGTAGATTTTTGTTTTTCTTTTAATGTAATTTTAAGTTTTCATTTATGTAATTCAGAGGACATTAGAGTATCATAGGAGAATGAGAATGAAGCTTGTACTGAGAGTGACACCGGTGTAACTTGTTCTTATTTTCTGTTATTGTTATAAAATCGAATCTATAGTTAACTTTTTTATGTACTTTGTTTTTTTGTTCTTCTTCTTTTTTCTACTTCTCTCTTTCTTATACCAATTGCTATCCAAGTAAGTCTTATAGTATTGCAAGAGCCTACCTTTGCGTGTGCCACCGATAGCTCATGACGAAAGATTTTAGTCTCAATCTGTATCATTTAATGCTTGTTTTGTCTTAATGATGTAATGTGAAAGAGACAAGAATCAACTCTTATGGACTATGAGGTTATTGCCTCCACTTCAAGGTAACATCGTCACCAAAGATTCAAGATAAGCTTTTGGTCAAAGGAGGTAAGTAATTAATTTTAATTTATCTCTTTTAACTTTTAGTGTAAATTTCCAGCACCAAAATATTCCAAATCTCTTTCACTCTTTCTCAATTTCTTTGTATATTTCACTTCTATTTTCTCCACATTCTCATTCTACCACTTTCTTCCTAACTTGACTTTAACTCCATTTTTCTCTTTTATTTTAAAGAACTAAAAGAAGAACTTTAACCATTCTTTGTAGCATAAAAGAGAACTTACTAAAAAACTTCCATCGCTAGTCCCTCCTTGTAGATCACAACGGATATAGACTCTTCCTATAGCGGTAGAATTGAGCACCTTACACTACTGTTTTAAAAGTTTTGAAATTCTGTATTTTTGTATGTAGATCCAAACTCAATCATCTATGCACACTCGCCAACTAGTTTGGACACGAGTTGAAACCAACTCATTATTTTCATTTGCAACAACTATGAATCCAGACTTTTTGAGCATAACTTGCACAGGAATAGCCCACTGACTATCGAAGATAGTGTAAATGATACTCTTATCTAACAATTTCATGACTTCCGCTCTCACTATCTCTTTCAGAACAGCGTTCAAGCGCCTCTGCGGTTCTCTCAAGGTTTTGGCAATCTCTTCAAGATGAATTTGGTGCATTACAACAGAGACACTAATTCTCTTGATATCTACTATGGTCCAACCTAGAGCTTTCTTATTTTCACTAAGCATATCTTGCAACTTCTCTTCTTGGTCCTTGTCTAAATGAGAAGAAATGATCATATGCAAGGTTACAAAATCACCTAGAAAGGCATACTTTAACATGTCAGGTAAAAGCTTAAGATCTAACTTGGGGCCAATAATTGATGAAACATGAACAGATATTGACACAGGCAAGGGTTCTACCTCGAGTTTTCATAGAATGGTGTACATGATAGGAACAAAGTCAATAATGTGTTGACCTCTTTTATAGACTTGTCAATGTCAAAATTCTGTCGAAAATGGGCCAAGCATTTCTCCAAGGGATCTTCATAACAAGACTCCTCAAAGGTGTGATTGATCAAAATATCAATCAGGTTGACCTCCTCATGGTCATCAATTACAGGTGGTTGGGAACCAGTGTGAAACACATTCAGCTCAACTATCTATTCTCAAACGACAAAGTCATAACTCCATTCCTACATCTAATGACATCATCAGCAGTAGTAAGGAATGGTCTGCTTTAAATTATAAGTGAAGAAATGCTGGGATTTGTCACTGGTTCAGTGTTTAAGACCACATAGTCTGCAGGAAAATAGAATTCGTCGATTTTCAAAAGAACATCCTCAATAAGTCCCTTGGAGACCATAATAGACCTATTCGCTAAAACAATGGAAGGGTTATAACTCCCTTAAACCTAGTTGTTTGTATACATAATAGGGTAAAAGGTTTACACTTGCCCCTAAATCAAACAGACATCGGTCCATAACCTAATCTCTTATCCTAACTGAAATCATTGGACTCCCAGGATTCTTATACTTTGGTGCAATGGTTTGTTGTATAAGACAGGATGCTTGTGCAGCAAATGTTGCTTCAAGAGGAATAGAAAATTTTCTTTTGACAGTTGTGAGGTCCTTTAGAAACTTGGCATAAAAGAGAATCTGGTTGATTGCATCCAAGAAGGGAATGTTGATTTGAACATTTTTGAAAATTTTCAAAATTTCCTCACAGTATTTTTCCTTTTTATTGGCTTGAAGATGTTGAGGAAATGGGGCTCTGGGCACAACAAATTTATCTTAAATGTCAACAACAACTTAATCATCTTTCTTTATTAACTCTTTTAGGATTGTTGATACTTCAAAAAGACAAGCCCCCTTAGGTGGTATTTCAACCGGTTCGAACAGCATCACAACTTGTTGACATTTACAAAAGAAAAGATGCGGACAAGGTGATGACCAAGATCTACCCATCCTCAGAGGCCAAGTGATGTCTTGAAACTTACTAATCCTGTGAGGTAGACAGTAAGCCAAGCATCCCTTTAAAGAGGCCTAAGCATGACCCAGAGGATAACTTCGCTTGAAGCGTTATAGCCTTTGGTAAAGGACAAAGATATTAGCTTCGCTTGAAGCATCTCTTGAGAGCTTCACTTGAAGCTTTGCACAGCTCTGCAAAGAGCTAATATTTAGCTTTGCTTGAAGCTTTATAGCCTTGGTAAAGGACTAAAATATTAGCTTCGCCTGAAGCTTCTCTTGAGAGCTGTGCTTGAAGCTTTAGCAGCTCTACAAAATAGCTGATCTTTAGCTTCGCCTGAAGATAATCAGAGCTTCGCCTAAAGCTTTCTTGTAGCTTCACGTGAGGAGCTGTACTAGCCTCGCGTGAGGCTAATTCCAACCTTGCTTGAAGCTCCCCCGTGCCCCTTGATAGGGTTGCCAAGTCAATGGTTGAACTAGTTTTTAGTGGGCCAACCTCATTACGTTAGTGGGGTTAGTGCCACTTTAAGTGGGCAGTTACACCCACCCACTTTGCCCCACGTTTAGTGCGGAAGACAAGGTTAAAAGGCCAATTTTAGGCTCGCTTGAGCCTGCCTAGCCTCGCGTGTGCTTGTATTTAGCTTCACATGAGGTGTTATGGCCTTGAATCGCCTCGTGCGAAGCTCAAAATAGCCTCTGGCATGAGGCTAACTGACTGTTATCAGTCTTCACTTAAGTTTAGGGGCAGTTACACCCCTCAAAAGCCTACAAATAGCTCACTCTTAGATGAGCTCAGGGCAGAGGCTAAGAAGCATATAGAGGGCAAGGCCAAGAAGCTGTCAAGATCAAGAGGCTCAGTTGATTAGTAAGGCTAATTTTTCTTTGCTTCCAAGAAATTCAGAGAATTATTTCTCTAAATTCAGGGTGGTAATGCCCTATGATGTTCCTTTCTCTCTCTCAAGGAATTTTCAGAGCCAGACGAGAAGGAATTCCTTAAAACACCATCAATCGCATCGTCAGCGGGACAAAGTGATCGCGCGGTGATCAGACTCCTACCGCACACTTCCCCAGAATCTCAAGGAGAGCCGACTTGTTATTTTTCATTTCTTTGTTCAATTATTTGTAATCTTCTCCTCAATTTTTTATAAGTTTTCTCGATCATTTTAATGGAAAATAAGATGGTGATTCCGTTGGGGACTTGTTTCTCCACAGTTGAGAAACGAGTGCTGTAGTGCGACGTTGGATCTACTTCAGAGACCCTGGTCATTCACTTTGACCAGGAGAGGTTTGAGCAACTCCTCTTTAGGAGAAACACTAGTCCCCTACATGTGCGCAAGCACAAGAAGGTTAGCATAGCTAGAGCACCTTTGGCTACCCCTGAGAAGCAAGTCTCTATTGAGATTACTGAGGTTCTCTGTGAACCTAAAACGGTCTCACGGTAGGCTAAACTGGCTCCATGTGCGCCTAAGAAAGCCTCACTCGAGGTTAAACAGGCTCCGCGTGAACCTAAATAGGCTCTATGAGAGCCTATCATAGTCCCAACTGAGACTAAGTTAGCCCCGTACCAATGTGTTAACGTTGTGCGCAAGATTATGAATGTTACGTGCGAACCTAAGGCAGCCTCTTCAAAGGCTATGTGTCCATAATTCCTTCTCTTAATCCAGTTTCATACAAAGCTAAAACCTTCTTGGACTATAAGACTACTTCAACTCATCGTAGAACTACGCCTCGCCTGTCCCGCGAGGGTAAGGCCAAAGCACTCTGTGCTAACAGTGAGGCTACAGTGGCCTCACTTGCATAGACAACACTGCTAGGCAGTACTAAGTCCGCCACGTACGAGGCTAACACAAAAGCACCTATGCGTGCTAATAGCATCCTTAATTCAGATTCACTTCCATTAATAGCAACAAGTGTTAAGAATTTCTACTGCGAGGCTAAAGATAAAGCACCGCCAGGTGCTAACAGTGAAGCTATTCTAACCTCCCTTGAAGGAAAAGCTTTGCATGGACAAGTGAAGTTTGCCTCTAAGGGCAAAACTAAGGCAGTAGCTTCACCTTGCGAAGCTACTCTTTCAGGCGAAGTTATCTTAGCTTCACCTATAATGAGAAAGAAAGCCCTCAAGGCTAGGACTCAGACTTCTCGACCCAAGATGGTTAATATCAAGTCTTCTTGAGACTTTGTGATGGATCAGTTGGGTTCAGTTAACACTGTCTTGAGAGATTATCTAAGCAATAAGCGAAAGCTTCGCTCTGAAGAATCTTTTCACATCTCGTCGTTCCAGTACGGACAAGCAGGCTGTCAACTTGTGATGGTGCACTCCATCCATTTCTGTTTAGGACCCATCCTGATGACTTCGTCTCCAAGGCAACAATTGGTGTTCAGCTGGTTGTCAGCCTGAATTTCCAAAATACCTGTTTCCCAGAAGAAGAAGGCAATAGAGGTGAGCCATATTGCAACCGCTTCTGTTGACATGATAAGTAGAGGGAGGGATCTTTTCTGATCCCAAAGACAGAGACGAGGAACCTTCACTCCTCGAGGCAGCTCCCGGACTCTGACTATAGGCCCAGCTTAAATCAGGTTCTAGTAGAACAGCAATGTGCCTTCCAGGGTACTCGTTCAAGGGTAGCAATACCGTATGGTTATGGGCAACCTTCTTCATCAACTGGAGCCATGTCACTTGCACCATTGAGGAACTTTTTCCAATGTTCTGATGACGAGGAAGAAGCCAGCGGATATGCCTCTTCAGCTACCATCAGCTCGGTACGAACGGGGCTTTTATCTGCTAACATGGCCGATAACGACAATGATGATCTTCGTCAGCGAATGGAGGCACAGGAGCAGACTTCAAGGGCTCAACAAGAAGCCCTAGATAACATCCAGTAGATGCTAGCTTAGCTCTAGTAGTAATCACAATGAAGAGAAGCACATGATGATGAATGTCCTAAGACTGAGAAGTCGAAGGAAAGCTCTTCAATTGATGTTGAGGTCATTAAAGGTATCCAGGCTCAGAATGTATCCCTAACCTAGAGGGATGAACTGAAGAAGAAGGGGATGACATGTCCTTACCTGCTGGAATGTGATTCAGTTCCCTATCCACCAAAGTTCAAGCCACCTACGTTGCATATGTATAACAGCAAGACCTCCCCAATCAGCATATCTATGATTTTCAGTCTCAGACTGGTAACGTAATAGATAATGATGCCATCATGGCTAGACTATTCATCGACATCCTTAAGGGGGTAGCCATTGATTGGTTTGGAAGCCTGCTCAGCGACTCCATCAACTCTTGGATTGACCTAGAAACCTGGTTCCTTTCTTGATTCTATAAGGATGATATCGAGGTGACTATGGACAAGCTCCTCTCAACAGTCCAGAAAGGAGGAGAATCTGTGTGGGAATACATTGAGAGATTTTGGAACCTTTCTCTCATGTGCCCTGTAGGCATGCCATTACCTATATTACTTTAGACATGTTAGTATAACTTTCTCGACAGAGTAGAAGTTCGTATAGGAGCTGTCAAAGCCCATACATGAAAGGAGCTTGTTGAACAAGCTGAGATAGCCAAGAAATCAGCTAAGAAATTTGAACCCTCAGTCCCCAAGAACAAGTGGGAGGTCAATACTAAGGGACATGATGCAGTCTAGTCTTTTCAATTAAAGGGGAAGGAAACCATGGCCATTGAGCTATTGGGAACAGCTCAACCAAAGCTGAAGAATAACACCACCAACAATCAGGAACTCAAATTCATGCCAAAGGTGTACTCCTTCAAAGATGAGCAGGTGATAGCAATCTTCCATTTGCTACACAAGGGTAACAAGCTCAAGTTACCTGAAGCTCAGTGACCTAATGAAGTGGGGTGTACCAATGATCCGAATTACTGTCTCTTTTATAGGGTGGCGCATCATCCTACCAGCAGGTGTTATGTCCTCAAGGACAAGATCTAAGCCCTGATAGATGCTGCAGTTCTAACTCTCAAGTCAGAACAAAAGAAAGTCACAGCCAACAGGTGACTCTTAATTTTGGGACATTCCCGAAGATGTTAACACCCTGTACCCAGAATATGTACTTAGATGCATATTCTGATTTCTCGATCATATTTTTTGAATTAATTTTTGCATTTTATTTTTATTTTATGATTATTTATATGATTGTTTTGCTTTGGATCTTGATTCTTAGACTCGGAGTCAGCCCTAGTTTGAACCGGAAACCTGATCCTAATACATTGCTCGATTTGGTCTTTTCGATACTCAAATTTGACTTAATTCAGTTTGAAACATTGTTTTTTGATATTTTAGAATTTTCACGATTTTTCAGATTTTTTATAAATTATTTTTATAAAAATCCAAAAATCGGGATTAATCGTTACCTTTGGTTTATTTTCAGATTTTTTTTAATTTACAAATGGAGTCGAATTTTAAGAAATTGCTTTCACATATTTTCTTAGAATAATATTTACTATCTTAATACATTTTTTTTGGAGATTTTTAGAATTTAACAGATTTCGATCAGATTTGGTGTCAATCGGTATCGGCGATCAATTCCAGGATTTTTAATTTTAAAATCGTAAAGAATTTCTTGAAACAGATTTCACCTATTCTTGATTTTTAAATTTTTTGGAAATCGTTCTGAGATACTTGATTTTCGGATGATTCCGATATTTTTCTGAAAGTTTTCCGCATCCGTGACCGAACCCGGGGATTTCACCATTCCTTCCTTTTTCTTTTCTTTTCTTTTTTCTTTTTCCTTCCTTCCTTTTGCTTCCACCTTATTCTAAAAACCTTCTCCATTCTTTCATTCCATTCTACACCGTTCCACCAAAATTTCTCCTCCAAAATATCCCAAACCACTCAACACCCCCTCCCATCAACCATGGCCAGCCAAAGCCACCTCACTCCCTCTTCATTTTACCAATAAACCCTAACCCTATCCTTTTCTATCTCCTTTAGCTCCAACTCCAAAAATCAACACTCTTCTTTCTTCTTTCACCTTTATTCCTCCATCAAAACCCTAAAATCCCCAACTCCTCCTTTCATCTTCACTACAATAACAACAACAATAACTTTTACAACACCTTTTCATCATCTTCTTCCTTCTCCTTCTCCATTTATTCCACCACAACTGCAAAATTCGACCACACAAACCACCATCTCCTTTACCTTCTCCAAAACTACGACTACCACTAAATCCCTCCACAAAACCACCATCCCACCATCTCCTTTAGGGCTGGCCACCATGTTTGGCTAGGGTCTGAGCTCCTCTTCGACGGTGACGTCTCCGGCGACCATTCCGGTGACCATTCTGGTGATAACTACAACGACAATACCAATGTCACTGCCACCATCAATACAACACTATTTTCATTACCATCTCTTCTATTCTTCTCTACCACCACCACCATCACTATCACCATCATAACACCACCCTCCTTACCACCATTTCAAACTCCTACATCAGCCTCCCCATTATCTTCATCTCCTTCCTATACATTCTCCTCCAAAAACCACTACCACCACTCTAAATCCTCCATCTACACCACCACCTCTTCTATTTCCTTCACCATCACCACCATCATCACTTTCACCATCATAATGCCACGTCCATCACCATTACTTCAACCTCCAACATCACCCTCATCATCACCTCCTTCACTTCCTTTTTCTTTCTCCATCAAATCCATATCCACCACCAAATAACACCACAATCATCTCCAAAAATATCACCTTCACCCTCTCCTCTTTCTCTTCGTGGCCAGCCACCACCTAGGACACCACCAAGAGGCGGCGCACCCCCTCTAGGGCCAGCCACCCCCTCGGGGCCAAGCCTCTATAGCCTTGTGCATTTCCATGCATGGAAGATCGCACGCGCGCAGCTTTCCAGGTTCCTGGCGTTTCAGCCGCATTTATATTATATTAGGCGATTATTTTTCTCGCATCATCAAGCTTGTCCAGTATTTGGGTTAGTGATGTATTTGTGTATGTAGTCCTATGTGTTTGTACTGGGCTTTATGCGTGTACCAGTGTCATGTGTTGGATCCTGTGTTTGAATGCTTGTAATAATGTAAACGATATGATATGTATGCACGTGTTGGTACTAACCATGCAGGAACCATGTATAGCCTTTGAGGCTTCTGCCCACTCCTGGTATGGCTACCTAATTGGTTTAGGCCTTGCACCCATATGAGTTTCGTGATAGCTACCGAGGGTGCGCTTAAACCTCGGGCTTACTTCAGCCCTTATGGGCTTACATGCAGCCTTCGAGCTTTAGACACTATATAAATGGTCAAATTACTGCTTGTTTATATTCATGATTATCTGGTACTAACATCTCGTGTATGTACCCTTATACTGACACTGGGTTTCTGTTCACTCCTGAGCTAGCTACCCAATTGATTTTAGGCCTGCACACTTATAGGTTTTGTGGTAGCTACCGAGAGGGTACTTAGACCCGAGCGTACTTTAGCCTCCGGGCTCTCTCGCCCACTTCTTGGAAAGAGGAGTGCGCTTAGACCGTCAGGTCTCTCATGATCTTCTTAGTAGGCATGCTTAGCGCTTTACCAAAAGATTCGTCCAAGTAGAACTCTGCCGAATTTTAAACTCCCCTTCTAAGTCGAGTCATTCCAGTAGCTTCGTCAGGCGCTCTAGTGTTAAACACTATTTACTGTCCGTACCTCCAGCTTGTTTAGCTCCGCTTGGATGTTCTCTTGCTTGCTAATTCCTGTTCCCCAGTTTATCTTTTCTTCTATTAATGGTTGTAAAGGGTTTGAAATCTTATTTATACCATTTTTCCTGAAACTGCATGATTTTCTGATATTCGTACCGATCTCTTAAATCGGTACTGTTTTCTTTTATCGCTTGACATGCTTATACTTAATGTGCTTACATTTATTATGTTGTCACCTGTCACCTGCCTGATATCACTCCCTGTCATGCTATCACCTAATATCCGACATAACATACCTGGCTCTTATAATTATCACAATAAAGGGAATAAAGACCTGACATCTTGTTTACATCCTGATATATTCCAGTACAAACCGTAATCCTAATACTCATGACTTGTTCCTGCTCATTCCCGAAATCTGATAATTATCTAATAAATTATAAAATAGGACAACTTAAATCGGGTGAGAAAACCTACGGATATCAATATGTGTTCGTGTTTACAGTGGTATTAGGTATGTTATGCAACTAAATCTTTCGGTTCGACTTGAGGGCCACCAGGTGACCGAGGGGAGCGCTGGCTCCCTCCTTCTTGGTACCATCTCATAAAGGGCATTCTATAAGACCCTCCTACATGCCTTGTGATAGGTTTTATAAACCAGTAATCTGGGCCGTGGTCTCGAGTATGCACAGGACCACTGTAAACATTATTCATTGATTCCCCTGTTGGTTTCCAATAACAATCTTACTCCACTCAGATATGGATATATGTGTGTTGGGACGCTATTCCACATATCTAGACATCTGGGTAGGACGAGTAATAATAATAATAAAAGATGCCAACCAATAGTTCACTGTATGTTTTGCCAAGTTTGCTTTCATCTAGTTTTACCTCGGATTTCTGGTTTTATGATTATTACTCTATTATAGCTGCTTGCATCCCGCCTTACCACTTGAGTTCTATTCCACCAGTCTCTTGCTTTTATCTTATTATACTATGCACATTCCTTGCTTGATATAACTTGTTATATTCTACATACTCCTGTTTGCTTGTGCTCATAGCACGATTTTCAATACATGTTTATCATTCAAATTTATCGATACATGTGTGCTTATCTTTGCATACTATTTGGAATTCGCATCACCACTCATGAGAGAGTTCTGACTCCCTTGAATCCTCATGTTAAGGTTTCGGAGCTTAGAGCTTATGGATTCTCCCGATTGCTGATCAGAGATGCGCAGCGAAAGCGTGAATCATCGGTGGATTGTCTGAGGCCCTATCCTTCCAGGCCTCCTTACTCGGCTTTAGAGTTTTTCTGTTATGACTCCGAGCCCTCATTTGTACATTGTATGATTGTATATCTCTTTGTATTCTCACATTTGCGCCTATCAAATTATGTAATATTCTTATAATATTGTATCACATCCTGTGATAACTTTATAATTGTACTCATATGTTGGAATGTATAAAGCACCACGTACTTCCGTACCCTGATTCTTCCCTATATTGATGCTTAGCATATATACATGAGGGTACTTTTGACCTGCATATATACATCGCAGTAACATCTCCGTACCTACAGGATCGGGGTGTTACAGGATGGTATCGAGCTTAGGCTCTCACATCCTCAGTACGTCCAGATGACAAATTAATGTTAAAGAAATTTGTAACTGGAATGCATGGTCTTGGTTATACAGTCCAACTATATGTACAGAGTTATCGATTCTTTCTTGATCATCCTTCCTTTGATTCCTAATCCCTTTAATCATTCTACTGTGTTGGTTTTTCGTTGCCTTTATACCAACTTAAGATATGGATAGACTGGAGGTGTAGCAGCAGAGTATTGGAGTATACTATCTCTTCGATCAACTCTATGAAGTTCGGGTATTCTCAAAATTAATCTACAATTGGGTTTTATTTTAGAAGTCAGTAGTCAGGATTCTCTAGGGGTATTCTGTAATTTTGGTTAAATATTTCAGAGTAATCGATGCCTGGTATTCAGAATTCTTAACTTTTGATTTTCTTTATTTATACTATCTTTGGTATTTTGGCTTATTCACAGAGTGATATTAAGTATGCAACACAACAAGAATTCTATTACAGACTCTTCATCAAGTATAACTTCATACCTCTCAAATAGAGATGTGATGTTGGGTCAGTATTATATGGCATCATTTGAAGATTTATACGACAGGAAGTACAGAAGATGCCTATATTATAATTATTATTTAGTCAATTTTGAGAGCACTACCCGTAATGATTCATATATTAATTGGTATAATTCCCGTCTATGTCCTTTTTGTGTTCATTTTACCCCTTATCAAAATTGTGAGGACGCAATTTTTATAAGGTGGATGGAATGTAACGCCCCATACCCGGAATACGTACTTAGATGCGTATTCTGATTTTTGATCATATTTTTCGAATTACTTTTCATATTTTATTTTTGTTTTATGATTGTCTATGATTATTTTACTTTGGATTTTGATTCACGGACTCGAAGTCAGCCCTAGTCTGAACAAGGAACCAGATCCTAGCATATTACTCGATTTGATCTTTTTGATAGTCAGGTTTGATCAATTTTTATTTCAAACATCATTTTCTAATATTTTAAAAATTTTATGATTTTTCAGATTTTTTCTGAATTATTTTTATAAAAACCCTAAAATTGGGATTAACCGGTACCGCTGGTTTATTTTTGGATTTTTAATTTACAAATAAAGTTGAATTTTGAGAAACCACTTTAACATATTTTTTTAGAATAACATTTAATATCTTAATACATTTTTCAGAGATTTTTAGAATTTAACAGTTTTCGACAGTTTTGTGTCGACCGGCATTGGCGATCAATTCCATGATTTTTAATTTGAAAATCATAAAGAATTTCTTGAAAAAGATTTCATCATAATTCTTAGAATAATATTCTTGATTTTATAAAATTTCTGAGAATCGTTCTGAGATACTTGATTTTCAGACGATTTTAATATTTTTTCGAAAGTTTTTCGCATCCCCGACTGAACCCGAGGATTTTTCCATTCCAATTATTTTTTATTTTCTTTCAATTACTTTTCTTTCTTTTTCCCTTATATTTTCTTTTTCTTTTTTCTTCCTTCTTTTTCCTTCCTCTAAATTCTAAAAACCTTCTCCATTCTTCCATCCATTCTACACTCTTCCACCAAAATATCTCCTCCAAATATCCCAAACTACTCTACACCCTCTCCCATCAACCATGGCCGGACAAAGCCACCTCACTTCTTCCATTTTACCAAAAAACTTTAACCCTATACCTTTTCTATCTCCTTTAACTCCAACTCCAAAAACCAACACCCTTCCTTCTTCTTTCACCTTCATTCCTCCATCAAAATCCTAAAACCCCCAACTCCTACTTCATCTTCACTAAAACAACAACAACAACAATAACAACTTCTAGGATACCTTACCATCATATTCTTCATCTTCCATCTCCATTTATTCCACCACAACTTTAAATTTTCACCATGCAAACCACCATCTCCTTTACCTTCTTCAAAACTACCACCACCACTAAATCCCTCCACAAAACCACCACCCCACCATCTCCTTCAGGGCTAGCAACCATACTTGGCTAGGGGGCGACCTCCTCTTCGACGGCGACGTCTCCGGCGACCATTCTGGCGACAACTACAACAACACCACTAACGTCACCACCACCATCTTCACTATACAATTTTCATCACCATCTCTTCTATTCTTCTCCACCACCACCATGATCACTATCACCACCATAACACCACCCTCCTCACCACCATTTCAAACTCTTACATAACCCTCCCTATTATCTCCATTTCCTTCCTTTTCATTCTCCTCCAAAAACCACTACCACCACTCCAAATCCTCCATCTTCACCACCACATTTTCTATTTCCTTCCCCATTACCACCATCTTCATTATCATCACAACACCACTTCCATTACAACTACTTCAACCTCCAACATCACCCTCATCATCACCTCCTTCACTTCCCTTTTCTTTCTCCATCAAAATCTATCTCAACCACCAAATAACACCACCATCATCTCCAACACTATCACCTTTACTCTCTCCTCTTTCTCCTCATGGCTGGCCACCACCTAGACCACCACCAAGAAGTGGTGCACCCCCTCTAGGGTCGACCACCTATAGGGGCCAAGCCCTCGTGACCTTATGTATTTCCCTGCTTGGAAGATTGTGCGCGCGTAGCTTTCGGGGTCGCGGCGTTTCAGCCGCATTTATATGGTTTTAGGCGAGTGTTTTTCTCGCATCATTGAGCTTGTCCTATATTTGGGTTTGTGATGTATTTATGTATGTGGTCCTATGTGTTTGTACCGGGTTGTATGCGTGTGCTGATGTCATGTGCTGTATTATATGTTCTAATGCTTCTAATAGTGTAAACGATATGATATTTGTACGTGTTGATACTAACCATGCAGGTACCCATGCATAGCTTTCGAGGCTTCTTCCTACTCTCAGCATGGCTACTCAATTAGTCTAGGCCTTGTACCCCTATGGGTTTCGTAGTATCTACCGAGCGTGCGCTCAAACCTCGGGCTTACTTCAACCCTTATGGGCTTACACACAGCCTTTGGGCTTCACACACTATATAAATAGTCTAGTTACTGCTTTTTATATGCATGCTTGTGTGGTATGAACATATAATACAGGTACCCTTGTACTGACTCTGGGTTTCTGCTCACTCCTGGGCTAGCTACCTAATTGGTTTTAGGCCTGCACCCTTATGGGTTTTGTGGTAGCTACTGAGAATGCGCTTAGAACCCGAGCGTACTTTAGCCTTGGGGTCTCTCACCCACATTCTCGAAAGAGGAGTGCACTTAGACCATCAGATCTCTCATATGCCGCCTAGTAGGCATGCTTAGCTCTTAGCGCTTTACCACTAGATTCATCTAGGTGAAACTCTGCAGATTTTAGACTAGCCTTCTAAGCTGAGTCATTCCAGTAACTCCGTCAGGCGCTCTAGTGTTAAACACTATTTGCTGTTCGTACCTCCATCTTATTTAGCCCTGCCTGGATGTTCGCTTGCTTACTAATTACCTGCTCACCAGTTTATCTTTTCTTTTATTAATGGTTTTGAAGAGTTTGGTATCTTATTCCATTTTTCCTAAAATTGCATGATTTTTCAGTATTCGTACCGATCTCTTATATCGGTACTATTTTTTTAGTAAAGATTGACATGCTCATACTTGACATGCTTACATATATCATGCTATCACCTATCACATGCCTAATATCGCCCCATGTCATGCTATCACCTGACATCCGGCATGACATGCCTGACTCTTACAATTATCACGATAACGGGAATGATGACCTGGCATCTTGTTCACATCCTGATACATTCCAGTACAAACCGTACTCCTAATACTGATGACTTGTTATGGCTCATTCCCGAAATCTGATAATTTTCTAATAAACTATAAAATGGAACAACTTACATTGGGTCGTGAAAACCTACGGATATCAATATGTGTTCGTGTTTACAGTAGTATTAGGTATGTTGTGCAACTAAATCTTCCCATTCGACCTGAGGCCTCAAGGTGACAGAGGGGAGCGCTGGCTCCCTCCTTCTTGGTACCATCTTATAAAGGGCATTCTATAAGACCCTCCAACACTAGCAATAGAACATCCTGGGCTGTGGTTCTAGGTATGCACGGGACCCACTATAAAAATTATTTGTTGATACCCCTGTTGGTTTTCAATAACAACCTTTCTTCACTCAGATGTGGATATATGTGTGCTGAGACGCTAGTCCACATATCTAGACATCTGGGTAGGAAGAGTAATAGACATCTGGGTAGGATGAGTAATAATAATAATAGATGCCAACAATAGTTCACTCTATATTTTGTCGAGTTTGCTTTCATCTTGTTTTACCTCGAATTTCTGGTTTTATGATTATTACTCTATTATAGCTGCTCGCATCCCGCCATACCACTTGTGTTCTATTCCACCAGCCTCCTGCTCTTATCTTATTATACCATGTGTATTCCCTGCTTGATATCACTTGCTATATTTCTATGTACTCCTGCTTGCTTGTGCTTACAACACGGTTTTCAATGCCTGTTTATGATTTGAATTTATCGATACATGTGTCCTTATCTTTGCACACCATTTAACATTCATATCATCACTCGTTAGGGAGTTCTGACTCCCTCAGATCCTCATATCCAGATTTCAGAGCTTGGAGCTTGTTGATTCTTCTAGTTGCTGATCAGAGATGCGCATCGGAAGCGTGGATCATTAACAGACCATCTGAGGCCCTATCCTTCCAAGTCCCCTTGCTCGGCTTTAAAGTTTTCCCGTTATGACTCTAAACTCTCATTTGTACAGTGTATGATTGTATATCTCCTTGTATTCTCGTATTTGCACCTATCAGGTAATATAATATTCTTATAATATTGTGCCATATACTATGATAATTTTGTAATTATACTCATGTGTTGGAATGTATAAAGCACCACGTACTTCTGTACTCTGATTTTTGCCTGTACTGATACTTAGCGCATATACATGAGGGTATTTTTGACCTGCATATCTACATCGCAGTGACGATTTCGTACCTGTGAGATTGGGGCATTACAGGATGGTATCAAAGCTTAGGCTCTTACATCCTCACTACGTCCAGACGAAAATTAATGGTAAAGAAATTTGCATTTGGAATATATGGATCCTGGTTATACAGTCTAACTACATGTACAAAGTTATCTATTCTTTCTTGATCATCCTTCCTTTGATTCCTAATCCCTTCCATCTTTCCACTGTTTTGGTTTTTCATTGCCTTTATACCAACTTAAGATATGGATAGACTGGAGGTATAGTGGCAGAGTACTGGAGTATACTGTCTCTTCGACCAACTCTATGAAGTTCGGGTATCCTCAGAATTGATCTACAATCAGGTTATCTTTCAGAAGTCAGTAATCAGGATTCTTTACGGGTATTCTATATTCTTGGATATATCTTTCAAAATGATCGATGCCTGGTATTCAGAATTCTTAGCTATCAGTCTTCTTTATTTATACTATCTTTGGTATTCTGGCTTATTCACGGAGTGATATTAAGTATGCAGCACAACGAGAATTCTATTACAGACTCTTCATCAAGTATACCTTTACACCTCTCAAATAGAGACATGATGTTGGGTCAGTATTATATGGCATCGTTTGAAGATTTATATGGCAAGAAGTGCAGAAGTTGTCTATATTCTGATTATTGTTTAGTCGACTTGAGAGCACTACCTGTAGTGATTCATATCTTAATTGGTATAATTTCAGTCCATGTTCTTTTTGCGTTCATTTTACCCCTTGTTCTGAAGAGTGTTCTTCTTTTCCATCATAGCTTCGCTCCATATCCCAAACTAGAACTGATTTATGCTTCTCTATTTGTAGATGAAATAGCATATTCTATGACTGAGAGTGTATAGGCCATAATCACATTTGTAGTGAGCCATGCGGGCTTCTGTGAGTTTCTTCTATCTCGTCCAACTGCAACGGAATATGGATTTACCTATAATCTGTCCTTGAATCTTAATATCTTCTGTACCCTTATCAACTACATGATTCTCATCCTGTGTCACTATAGGTGGAATCTCTAGAGATACTGAACTACTTGGAGTATGTGAAGTAGCATCACTCTCAACTGCTGCGATATCTCTGTAGTCTTCTTACCTCTATCTGCTGAGAGTCGGTAGGCTTCATTATTAAAGCCTCGTCAAATGTGACACCTCTTCTCAAAATAGTTGTTTGGTCACATATATTGCATATATATGATCACATTACTAAGTTTTATTATCAAATAAATCCTATTAATAAGTCTTATTTTTTCTTTATAAAGTGCAGGCTCATTGCTTAAGGAAAGGGAAGATAAACGAGCCCACAAGCCCATCAAATTCTGATTTAATTCAGAATTAATTCGAAATCAAAAAATCAGGGCAGATCATGGCAAATCAGAGAGGTTAAAAATTGGTTAAAATGAATCTTCCCAAATCAAGTGGTTAAAGCCAAAGATTAAAGGCCGTTTCATCAAATACTGGAGCTGAAATGGGAAAACTAGCAGGAGATAAATTCATATTAGTAAACGAGAGAGCACCACCAACCAGGTGTGGCTATCTGGCCACACCATGGTGGCAGAAACGCGGCCAAAGCCGTGTTTTTGTGGCTTGTTAAAGGTTGTTGGGGGAGCGTTTGCTCCACGCTCCCCCTATCTTCGTACGCCCTCCCCTATTTGATTTTTGCCTATAAAAGGCAAGTTCTGCACTAAAAAGATAGCAAAGACTAGGATTATAGTTCTTGTTCATTTTTAGGGTTTTAGGAGTATTGTTAGATAGTTCTGTGAAGCTGTATCTCATCTTTATTTTTCAGTTTAGACCAGTAAAGAGAGAAGAGTGGAACTGAGTGTGTAATTCATCCTTGAAGTGACAATCAAAGGAGATTCAACTTGCTTCTTTCAACTCAACTTAATTTGGTATATCTATATTTTATTATCATTATCTTATTTGTTTTCTTTTTATCATGAGTAACTAAACTATCTTCTGAGCTTACGAATCAATCTCTTCTACCTCCTTTCTCTTGATCGACTTTTATGAAAGCAATTTTCTTGAATCATAACAATGCCTGAATTGAAATTTTTTCTTGAAAGCACATGAGGTTGTTTCTCTTTTAAACTTGGATATTCAAAGCACAAATATTTTTAAATCGTTTTTATTCCTTACTTGCTTCTTCGCGCTTGATGGTTTAATATTCTATTTTTAATGTTGTGTTAAGAAAGATCTTAAGATTTAAACTAAAATCATCTTATTTGTTTTACTTAAACATTAAAGCAAACTAAAAGTTTTTGCTTATGATAAAAGTGATGCACCAAAGTGTTCTTGAGATAAGTAAGTAGTTAAGTAGAAGATTAGTGAGCCCGGATCCTTTTTATAATTTAAATCACTGCTAAATCACTCTCAAATCATTTTCTAAAAAAATTATCTTCTCCAAAACCTTTATCAAGTTTTAAATTTTTCTTTAAATCACTTCCCTTCTCTCCATTCACTTTTCAACTAAAAAGAAAAAAACAACACCATTCTTTCCTTTCTAAACAAAAACACCGAAAAGCTTTCATCGCATTCCTCCTCGTAGACACGACCCTTAGCCCAAAGCTAGACAGTAATACTCATTGCTTTCAAATTTCAATCAATAGCCTTCTTATCCTTCGAGTCCCATATCTTGTAGCCTTAAACAATTCTTTTGAACCACAAAACACACTTTTCTTTGCTCTAGAATCCAACTTGTCTTCCTTGATGCAGTGGTAGGTAGGACATCCAAATATCCTAAGTGAATCATAGACTTGAGCAGCTTCTGTCACGCCTCGCTTCCCAAAATACAGAGTTCGGGTATGTGAGAATGGCCAACAGATACTAATAAAAAGTGAAATCTCTTCCATGAGTACCTTAGGCTATCAACAACGAGCAGGATAGAACACATATATGCATATACAACCAAGCGCAGGGATAAAAGAACATATATGAAATATTAAAACATAAGCAATATTATCCACCATATCTAAATAAAACTAGCCAAGAAAAGAAACTAAACTCACCAGAGGACAACTAAATCAGAAGAGGATCTACGAGCAACTCTCTTACTGGCTTTCTGATCTAGATACTGAAAAATAATAAAGGTCTGTCGAAGCGGACCAGCAAGAGTACACGAAGGGATAGTAAAAGAAGAATATGAAAAATGTAGTAATAACACAAGTAGGGTATTGAAATAGTAAGAACAATATGATTGGCTGTATAAAGAACTGAAGTAATAATAATAACAGGAATAATTGAGACCGTAGATCATGTACAATAAGATCATGCATGCATGGTGTGACATGTGTATAATGAATACGAAATGCCCTGGACGAGTAACTATTGTGTAATAAAATCACAAGATCATAAGAATATGAGATCACAAGATAAAATAACATGGTAAGTCAAGGAATATCATGCAGTCAAGATAATGCATGTCACATGAGTCTCAAGTGTTAATATCATGAAAATATAAGTCAGGTACTAGATCACTAAAGACAATGCAGGATATAATGCAAGTGTGTATGTCAACATGTTTTGTTATTCTAACTAATGCAACCATTCTATGCTCCATCTCACAGGACAATTGCATATCAAACAAATGATGCGTTAGTGGATCCTAATAGCAGGGAGAAACAGTTCACTGTACTCCGGTATCATGTAACATATAATAACAGGTGCGACATAAATCCCAAGAACAAAAGAACACGTGTCGCATCCAAACCCAAAGGGGTCGCCCTTCCAAGCACACCTCCCTAATCCCTTGCTACCATTCTCCCCCAATAACCCACTTGGTTCATTTTGTTAATCAATGTAAATGCAAGATAGTGTATGACTCAATGTACATGACTCAGATTCGGTATCAAGAATATCAATGACAGATAGTGAATATAATGTGTATCAAAATCACAGTATAATGTAACAGTGGCAATATCAAGTACAAAGTAGTAGAAGTGATGTCAAATAAATGCAAAGCAGTGCAGGAGATGTCAGTGTCATGTAATCCAATGATCTAAATAAATTTGTCATTATCATATAATCCAACAAAATAATCTCAATTTTCTCAATATTAAATCCTCAGTAATTTCTGAAAATCCTAAATGATCAAGATAGTCATTACATCCAATTATCATTATTCAATTATTCTTGAACAATCCAGGTCACAATATCAATCGATAAATAATTCCATCCATTAATCAATATAGGTTTACATGTCAGGATCTAACACATATAAGAAAAATCATGTAAACTTTACTTGATGCATGCATGTATGATTATGAGTTGCAAACATGATATGTGGATCAATATACGTGATCATGTAAATAAAACGATGATGATATAGAGAATTAATGGTAAAATGGACAATACCATGATCAACGGTACCATTGGAACAATGCAGTGCGAACACACTAGTACTCGTGATCACAGGACATTATCAATAATCAGAAACTAGATGACATAGAGAAATTAATAGATAATGGACAATATTAAATTCAACAGGAAAATCAAGGAGAAGAGATCATGTACACTTGCATAGAATGACGCGGTTACGGGTCCAAATCGTCATTTGGTCTTCACTGCACGAACCAATACGAATCTCTGGATCATCCCATGGGTCGACCCTCGAATCGCAAGTACATCAGGTCCATGGTGAGCATGAATCTGCATCAAGTCCGAATCTCACAAGAGGGTCCGTATCGTTGTGACATGCAACCATACACACACGTTGATATACGATACATACGTACACATTGCATATGTACCCCCCCCCCCCACATGCATATACATACATATACTAATATATACATGCATACATATATACGTATATACATGTTTAAATGCTAACACTTTTTAATGACAGGGTTGAGTAAGCACTTGATTGTTTTAAGCTTGTAAGTACTATATATTCCTAACAAGTAAATATTTGCATAATTTGCAGGATTCTGAAGTACAACTAGTATGTCACTTATAACTACAAATTTAACATTAAATTAGAAAGAAAGTACTTAATACTCTTTCATAACAAAAAAGTGATTAAATTTAAACCTGCACATTGAAGCAATATGTATTCTATATTAATAATCTTGAGAGTCATTAGTGATAAAAGATACACTTTAATATAGACCAAACACATTGACAAGTCAATTAGTGTACTCCTCAATCTTAAGTAATAAGTAGATTTCAGACTTGTACAATACAACTATTAAGTAAATCTTTTTAACTTTAACATAGTATTATGACTAAATCATAATGGTAAGTACTTTACTGTAAGACATAGCTAATTTTACAAAGTTCCATTACTTTATTTTAACCTTTTTTTATTAAATTTAAAGATATACTTTGAATTACTACTACAAGCGTAAGCCACTCTTGCACTTATCTTACTATTTCCTATTTAACTATTTAGATCGTAATAGAGCTGCATATTATAATTTGAAAACTAGTAATACTATGTTTTACTGCTACGTGATATTACATAAATCAAAAAGTAACTATATACTTGAAATACATACAGTTAATCATAATAATGTAGTATGCCTATAATGATCAGAAGCTAACACTTTAATTTATGTGACACATGTCATTAGAGCAATGATACAAGTTATTCCAGTATAAATAGAGTAATTTATGTATTAAACAAAGTAGTACTAAATTCAAATTACAACAATCCTACTTAATAAGTTGCCAAAGTCTTGTTAAACAACTTTATTAATTGAAGATTATATCTTAAAATTACATCTAAGAAGGAGCTCTTTCATCTTTTACAAATAGAACAACGAATTAATAACCAAGATAATTAAAGCTAACCTAACATATTCATACACTTATAATTAAAGAGAAGGAGAGAAGAAGGGACTCACGCAATAGATATAGGGCCGAGTCACGGCGGAGTTTGGCGGCAGAGGCGGAGACCGCGGATGAGGCGGAGGGGTCGGTGCATTATCGAAGTGCTCGCGGAGGGGATTGGGCTGCTGGAGTGCCTCGTAGACCTCACCGGAGGGGATACTTGGCCGACCAAAGAGGGGGTTATGCGGGGGGTGTGCGACAAAGAGAAGAACCTGGCCATGGGCTTGCCATGTTAGCCAGCAGAGGGGAGAGTTGGGCAGGCCTGGTTGTACTTGCCCAAGGCGCTGGTGGCGCGCCGGGCGAGAGGGGGGTTGCCATGGGCATGCGTGGGTTGCTCGGTGGCAACATGGTGGAGCACAGAGGAGAGGGTTCGGACTTGGATTTATAGAGATAGGGGAGAGACAGAGAGAATGCGATTAAGAGGTGAGTAGAGAAGCTGGAGAATGTGAGTGAGAGGTAGATTGGAAATGGAGAATGTGATAGAGATAGAGTAAGAGATGGGGACGTGGGTGAAGTGGGCAGAAGGTGAATTATATGATGTTTAAATAGAGTGTGTGTGGTTTAAAGTCACACGCCAATGTGGCAAAGTGGTCAGGGCGTTAGGATTTGAAAGCGTTGGTTATGGGTTCGAAACTTGGAACAAACATATGTGGGTTTTGAAATCACCTAGAGGGGGTAAATAGGTGACTAGCTAATCTAATGGTGAATTAATGCGGAATTAAAACTATTTATACAAACTAAAAATTCTTAAACTAAACACACCAAGTATAATACAAGAGTGTAGCCGAATTTCTGGTGAAGGGTTCTGAACTATCTCCTCAAAATTCCTCTAGATAAGAGTTGAGGTGCCGCTATGATTCTCTTGGTTAATACAAGTGTAAGCAAACAATCCCCAAGCATATAACAATAAGGCACAATATATATCGAGCATATAAAGATGAAGGCAATATAAGCATGTAAGATATAAAAACAAGTGAGAGATAGAGAGTGAGCAATCGCAAACATGGAAAAATTGTTTTGAGGTTCGAGCACCCTTGCTCTACGTCCTTGCCTTCAACACTATGAAGGATTTCCACTAGAGTCGATCCCAGCGGATCACACGGTGCCGCAACACCTACAAGGAGTTCACACTAGAACTCTTAGACTCATTAGTCCCTCTCTTGTTCCTGTAAGAATCATACACGCCAGCACACAAGCTCGCCGAGGCCGTACCTTTACACCGAGCTCTCACTAGAACTCAAAACTATGCGAACCCGTAAGTCCGCCTCCTCAAATATAAGAATGAACACTTTGGTGATCTAAACACTTTGATCACTTAAAACTCTCTCACAAAAAAATCCCTATAGGATTGATATAGCAATGGATAGCTCAAGTGTATGTGAGAAAATTAGGATTGATTTGGTGGTGAAAAACTCAAGAAATTACTTTTGAAAGCTCTTGATAAACTCTCCTTTTGATTTGAAAATATTGGCTCTAAAATATGTGGAGAAAACCATTGAGATAGATAGGAAAAACTAGCCTAAAAACTCTCTTAAAATATTTTAGAAAACAGTCCAAGGCAAGCCCCTTTTATAGGCCTAAAAAATGTGGCCGTTGGAGGCCAACTCAGCAGTCTGGTCTGCTGTCAGTCGATCGCCCGGTCGATCAGCCATCAGTCAAATTTTTGACCGTTATGCCAGCGGTCGACCGGCCGGTCGACCGTAATCTAGCAAATGACCTAGCGGTCGACCGCCCGATCGACTGGGCCATTTCCAAAGAGCAAAGGCTCTCTAGCGGTCTACAGAATGGTCGCCGGCCCTTGGGTGTGCATGTTTGTGCATGTCGGTCGACCACCCGGTCGACCGGCAAAAGGCTAGAAACAAGTTTTTAGGGATTTAAAAACTCGGTTTTTTCCTTCAATAAAATCCCATATATTCTCATAAATTCTACAAAAAAGTTCATTGATATACTTTGAAATACAAACATGTTTGAGTAAAAAACAAAACATGTTACAAACATTTTGAACTATTTTTGTAATATAGAAGTTTTGCCTTAAACAAAAATCTGTATTTTCCAAAATTGATTTTTTCAAAACTTCTCCAAATACAAGAACAAGATATTCTAAACACTTTTGTAGCCTAGTGTGTATGGATATGATCCATTATACATATATAATGAAATATCTATATTTTTGATATTAAGCTCTAAAATAAGTTTTGATAAAACACATGTATATTTTGAAGCTTAAAAACCAAACCGGTATGTTTCAAAAAAAAACTCTTTTATGAAAACACATATAAATCTTGTGTGAGTATAAATGAACTTAAGCAATCCACCAACTAATCTATCCTTTACATTTCTAAAAATAAAATCTTACTTACAAACAAATCTAGACACGAGTCTTCTCTTGAAAATTATCACTTGAAAATCTTCTTCTCCTTCTTGACTTGGTCTAAAACTTGATCCAACAATCTAGACTCCTCTTCGAATTCATGATGCGATCTTGATGCGCGAGCTCTTGAATCAACACGTGCGAGCTCCAAAGCTTGACTTTAAATCCTTTGTTGAAGCTAAACACCAACAAAGATCTTGGTCAAATATCTGAGACTAATTTAAACACAAAATCACTAATACTATAACTACATGAGTTAATCATCATCAAAAGTAAAGCGATGGGCCTTTGGGCCGACAGGTTTTAGTTTTATTTGCAAGGGATAAAGGGAGGAAAAGAGGTTAAATAGACTATATGGCTTCCCCCACCACACGCCAGTGTGGCCTTGCGATGTAGACGTTGGAGTTGGAGGCTGCGGATCAGGGGTTTGTACTATGAACTCAAAAAAAAAGGATTTACTTTTTATATTTTCTTTTATTTTTATTTAATTGCATTTTTTGAATGATATTAAATCATTATTTTATTGGATTAAACTCCATTAATCCATAAAAATTCTCAAAAATAGAAAATATCATCCTGAACCTTGTTGTGAAATTGGATCCTTAAAATTCATCTCCAATTGTTAATTAAAAATCCTAGAGTCAGTCTGTGACACCTGTCATCGACCCCGAATTGAGATTCTTCTTCAATAATTTTCAAAAAATTTCAAAAATCTAGAAAATTAAAATATTAGGGAATAATATTTTGAGCTGAAATAACCTCAATTTGGCTATCAAGATGATTAAATCGGGTATCAGATATCAGTATTGGCATACGTATATTGGGAACCAAGGGTTACAGTCCTACCAGCCTTATAAAAATAATTTTGTCCTCAAAATTCAGCCAGGTATTGACATAAGAATCGAAATAGCATCCGTGAGAGCTAGAATTGTCCCTGATCCGTAGTCGTATCAATATGATATAACCCAATACCATGACAAACATGAGTCGTGATCTAACGTATTCATCTTCCAAGAATATCACCGTAAGTCCATAGATCAAATTGACTTTTAGCGTTTATAATCGATCATATTACTTTGGTTTCCAATCTACATAGTCATATACAACTGATAAGATTACTTCTACAATTTATAAATCAAATTCTTAAGGTCTATCTGTAACCATACTTCACTGATTTATTCTTTTAATTCTTTTAATTCAGTATGATCACATCAAATAAAAATTTCAAATATCTCAATTATATTTCCGTCCTTGTAACATCACTCCAAAATTAGATTATCTTTGAGGTCAATACATATTGTTGAATTAATAATCTCCCCTGGTTGTTATATGCTTAA
The DNA here is from genome assembly GCA_038442645.1 of Agave tequilana. Lineage (NCBI taxonomy): Eukaryota > Viridiplantae > Streptophyta > Magnoliopsida > Asparagales > Asparagaceae > Agave > Agave tequilana. The sequence goes on along the minus strand of JAVJIF010006671.1, from coordinate 19,616 downwards.
AATTATTAAGATCCCAAATAATCTCAAGTCCTCGAGTACATGTTTTATAATCGTTCTTAGTATCACCATAACAGAACTTCAGATCACAGAGTCACTACTGAAAGATCATTAGTTAAGGTAGAAATTACTGATGCAAATTTTCAAGATCAGATATCTACAATCAGTAATTATAAGTCCTTTTAAAAAAATGTGCCAATAATTTTAATTAGTTCTTGCCTCAACCCTCAATATATCTTTTAGATTGATCTTTATAATCTTGCTTTAATATTTCAGATCCTCAAATTTTGAATTTAAATTCATTGATCTTCATAAGAATTAAGATATATCTATCTATTCCTTTCATCTATAATTCCTTAATCAGACCACAGGATTCTCAAATAATTGAAGTATTCCAATTATCATATTCTTAAGAGTCATAAGATTAACTCAAAAACTTCAAACTATGATAAATATTCTTAAAATATTACTTAGATCTGAAAGCTTCAAGATTCTAATCCTCAAAGACTAAATCCAAGCAATCTGATCTAAGGTATAGTCATATTTCACCCAAGGCAATGATTCCATTTATTGATCTGATTATCACTCCAAGATCCATGCCCTAAATCCAAGATATATTGATGTAATCCGATCATTATTTAATCCAGGCATGATTATTATCTTAAGTCCACCATCTCACTATGATTCCCTTCTAGACATGTATCTCAAAAGTTACAGATCCAAAATTCCATATAGAATTAAATACAAGATAATTCGACAATGATCCTCTCAATTATTCTTCTTCGTCCAAATAATTAGGTCAAATCCTCAATATATCTATCATCAATCTAATCCAAGAATAGTCCTACCAGACATGATCAAGTGGGATAGAATAGGTATGATGACTATATGGATGGGAATGTCACAGCAAGGTGACGGTTTAAGGGTTTTCGAGGATCAATTATACAAGCATGGAGTTAGAGAAGGGGGTCAAATGACTATTTATTCTGATAATATCATGGATGATTATCATATATGTAGCCTGATTGTATATATGAGGCATGTAACCTTACTAACCTGGCTTTGATACCAACAAAACTATGTCACGCACTGCTTCACAAAATACGGAGTATGGGTATGTGACGATGAGCGGTAGATACTCACGAAGAGTGAAATCTCTTCCATAAGTACCTTAGGCTGTCAACAACGAGCAAGATAGCACAAATATATGCATATATAACCAAGCGCAGGAATAGAAACACATATATGAAATACTGAAATATAAGCAATATCATCTACCATATCTGAATAAAACCAGTCAAGAATAGAAACTAAACTCACCAGAGAACAACTGAACCAAAATAGGATCTACGATCAACTCACTATACCGGCTTTTTAATCTTGATACTGAAAAATAATAAAGATCCGTTAGAAGCGGACCAGCAAGAGTACACGAAGGTATAGTAAAAGAAGAATATGAAATTATAGTAATAGCATAAGTAGGGTATTGAAATAGTAAGAACAATATGATTGGCAGTATTGCGAACCGAAAGTAATAAGAATAACAGGAATAATCGAGACCATAAATCATGTACAATAAGACCGTGCATACATGATGTGACATGTGTATAATGAACACGAAATATCCTGGACGAGTAACTGTTGTGTAATATAATCACAGGATCACAAGAGCACAAGATCACAAGATAAAATAATAAGGTAAGTCCAGAAACATCACGCAGTCAAGATAATGCATGTCACATGAGTCTCAAGTGTTAGTATCATGAAAATACAAATCAGGTACTAGATCACTGAAGATAATGCATGATATGATACAAGTGTATATGTCTAGCATATTTTATTACCCTAACTAATACAACCATCCTTTGCCCCATCCTACAGGACAACTACATATCAAACAAGCGATGCGTTGTGGATCTTGATAGCAGGGAGAAACAGTTCACTATACTCAGGTATCATGTAACATGTAATAACAGGTGCACACATAAATCTTAAGAACATAAGAACACGTGTGGCATCCAAACCCAGAAGGGGTCGCCCTTCCAAGCACACCTCCCTGATCCCCTACTACCATTCTCTCCAAGTAATCCTGTTTAGTTAATTTTATTAATCAATACAAATGTAAGATAGTGTGTGACCTGTACATGACCCAGATTTAGTATCAAGAATATCAGTAATAGATAGTGAATATAATGTGTATCAAGATCACGGGACAATGTAATGGTAGCAATATCAAGTACAAAGTAGTAGAAGTGATGTCAGATAAATGCAAAGTAGTGCAGGTGATGTCAATTTCATGTAATCCAAAAGTCATAATAAATCGGTCATGATCATATGATCCAACAAAATAATCTCGATTTTCTCAATATTAAATCCTCAATTATTTCTGAAAATCCTAAACGATCAAGAGAGTCATTACATCCGATTATCATTATTTAATTATCCTCGAATAATCCAGGTCACAATATCAATCGATAAATAATTTCATCCATTAATCAATATAGGTTTACGTGTCAGGACATAACACATACAAGAACAATCATGTCAACTTTAGTTGGATGCATGTATGTACAATGATGAAATGCAAACATGATATGTGGAACAATATATCGTGATTATGTAATGAAAACGATGATGATATAGAGAATTAATGGTAAAATGAATAATACCATGATCAACGATACCATTGGAACAATGCAGTGTGAACACACTAGTGCTCGTGATCATAGGACATTATCGATAATCAGAAACCCGATGACATAGAGAAATTAATAGATAATGGACAATATTAAATTCAACAAGAAAATTAAGGAAAAGAGATCATGTATACTTACATGAAATGACGTTACGGGTCCAAATCGTCGTCTGTTCTTCACTACACGAACCGGTACGAATCTCTGGATCATTTAATGAGTCGGTCCTCGAATCGCCAGTGCATCAGGTCCATGGTGAGCATGAACCCAGATCGAGTCTGGATCTCGCAAGAGTCGCTGTGACATGTAACCATACACACACATTGATATACGACACATACATACAAATTATATGAGTAACGCCCCACATGCATGTACATGCATATAATAACATATACATACATATACTAATATATACATACATACATATATACGTATATACATGTTTAAATGCTAATACTTTTAATAACAGTGTTGAGTAAGCACTTGATAGTTTTAAGCTTGAAAGTACAATATAATCCTAACAAGTAAATATTTGGATAATTTTCAAGAGTCTGAAGTACAACTATTATGTCACTTATTACTACAAATTTAACGTTAAATTAGAAAGAAAGTACTTAATACTCTTTCATAACAACAAAGAGATTAGATTTAAACCTGCACATTGATGCAATATGTCTTCTATATTAATAATCTTGAGAGTCATTGGTGATAAAGATACACTTTAATATAGACCAAACACATTGACAAGGCAATTAGTGTACTCCTCCTAAGTACTAAGTAGATTTTAGACTTTTATAATAGAACTATTAAGTAAATCTTTTAACTTTGACATAGTATTATGACTAAATCATAACTATAAGTTATTTACTGTAAGACATAGCTAATTTTACAAAGTTTCATTACTTTATTTTAATTTTTTAATTAATCTGAAAGATATACTTTGAATTACTACTAAAAGCGTAAGCCACTCTTACACTTATCTTTCTATTTCCTATATAACTATCTAGATCATAATAGAGCTGCATATTATAATTTGAAAACTAGTAATACTATGTTTTACTGCTATATGACATTACAAAAATCAAAAAGTAACTATATACTTGAAATACATACAATTAATCATAATAATGTAGTATGCCTATAATGATCAGTAGCTAACATTTTAATCTATGCGACACATGTCATTAGAGTAATACTACGAGTTATTCTAGTCTAAATAGAGTAGTTTTTGTATTAAACAAAGTAGTACTAAATTCAAATTACAACAATCCCAGTTAATAAGTTGCCAAAATCTTGTTAAACAACTTTCCTAATGAAGATTATATCCTAAAATTACGTCTAAGAAAGAGCTCTTTCATCTTTTACAATAGAACAACATAATTAATGACCAAGATAATTAACACTAACCTGACATGTTCATACACATATAATTAAGAGAGGGAGAGAGAGAAGGGAATCAGGCAATGGATGCACGACCGAGTCACGGCGGAGCATGGTGGCAGAGGTAGAGACCGCGGAGGAGACAGAGGACGCTGATGGATTGCCGAAGTGCTCATGGAGGGGATCAGGCTGCCGGAGTGTCTCAGGGAGCTCGCCGGAGGGGATGCTTGGCCGACCAAAGAGGTGGCAGTGCGGGGTGTGCGGCGAGAAGAAGCCAACCATGGGGCCTGTGGAGAGTTGGGCAGGTATGGTTGTGCTTGGCCTAGGCGCTGGTGGCGCGCCGGGCAAAAGGGGGGTTGTCGTGGGCATGTGTGGGTTGCTCGGTGGTTGCATGGTGGAGCACAGAGGAGAGGGCTCGGACTTGGATTTATAGAGATAGGGGGAGAGGGAGAGTGTGGTTAAGAGGTTAGTAGAGGAGCTGGAGAACATGAACAAGGAAGAGGGAAATGGAGAACTGTTGGCCCAATGGCCTTCCACTCTAGTTTTGATGATGATCAACTCATGTAGTTATGTTTACTAATATTCTTGTGTTTCTAAGTTTCAGATCATTAACAGGATATTAGGTTGGTGATTAGCTTCAACAAGATGATTAGAAGCTATTCATGATGATTCCGGTGCCAAAGCTTAAAGATCATACCTTTGCACTTGGAGAATCACGGAGTTTGAACCGAGTCTACTTGAAGATGGAAGATCGACAAGAAGACTTAGGTATCTAGTTTAGAGTTTGTGTTTTAGATCCATATTTGTAAAGCTTAGTTTAGTTGATATGCTCAAGTGAACACAAAACACACACGTTTTATGATTTGATATTTGGTTTTTATGAATAGTTGATCAAAACAAGTTTGCATATGTTATATGTATAGTAGATGTTTTCTATTTATACATACATGCTTTAACTTGGTAAACAAACTTATTTTGATATCCCTATTCATGTTTTGGAAAAATTAAGTTTGACAAAATACAAGGTTTTGTTTTTGATAAAATTTGCAAGACTCAAAAATGAATTGATATGTTGATATATTGTCTTGAAATTTTTATCACATGTTTATGTTTCAACATAAAATGATAAAACAAGTTTTATGAAATTTTCAGAAATGATAAAAGGTTTTTATAAAATATTTCTCCAAAATTTTCTGACCTTGTTTTGTGCTGACAGGCTGGTCGGTCGACCGTGACGGTCGACCGCACCAAGGGCCGGTCGACCGTTGCGGTCGGCTGACGTGCATAGACGTGCACGTTTGTTAGGCACAGACACGGTCGACCGGGACGGTCGACCGAGTTGAGAGCTCTGCTCTCGGGTTTTATCGGTCGACCGGGCCGGTCGACCGCAGTTGCCCAACGGTCATAATTCTGACCGTTGGCGGTCGACCGGGCCGGTCGACCGGCAGTCTGTCAGACTGCCAACTCAGCCTAACAGCTAGTTTTGTATAAGGGCTATATAAACCCCATCTCTTTGGGGATTTTAGCCAAGTTTTTTAAGAGAAAAAAATACTAGTTTTTCTGAAGTGTTTAAAAGAGTTTTAAAAAGAGTTTTTGGGGCTTTAAAACTTCTCATCTTTATTTGTTTTGGGTTTTTGGAAAATCAAAGAAAACTAGGTTTTGGGATTTGATTTGGTATTTCATTTTCTATCATATACAAGAGATTTCCCAAGTAGTTTTTCTTTGTTGCTTGTTTCCAAAAACACTTTGATTCCACACTTGAGCTATATCTTCTATCCTAAACTGTAACGCCCCGATCCTAAAGATACGGGGACGTTATGGCGACGTATATACGCGAGGAAAATACCCCACATATATACGCTAAGCCTAAAATGTAACCTGAACAAGCTATAATCAGAACTATAATAATCAAGGACCACTGCAATAATACATATAAGACTACACATGATAGCAATGAATAATAGGAAGAAAATGGCAGCTGAACAGAAGTCAAAGGTGATATATAGGAAACAAGAATAATAACAAGAATAAAATGCAAGTATACCAGAATCAAAGGAAGAGGACCCAAGCTCCTCGCAAGGTGTATCGTCTCATCGAATACCTGCACATTAGAACAACTGTCCAATATCTGGACGTGCAAATCCAGGGTCGTCAGAACGCGACCATAATGAGTGTGTGTGTAAAGGGGAAAGAACTCGTGCAGAAGAAACCATGTGCATATATAATAGTAAGAACAACTGCAGATAGAAATACAAAATAACACAATAAATAACTGAACAGTAACACATATGATAAAAAAACATGAATACAGGTAGCAGACAAATGGCACAACTGTAAATATGCAATAAATGTCAAATAGGTATCCATCACATGTCACTAAACCGGTATCCAAGTCTGATCATAAGTCTGGTCCTGGTTACAATCATGTGGTCTTGGTTACAATCATGTGGTCCTGATTACAATCATGTATACAGTCATGTGTCATAAGGCAGGGTAACCATTCAGGGTATAACACAATGTGTTCATTCAAATCATTCAATAACAATCAGTAATGTTCTACGTTATCTTTATCACTTTCCCACCGGCGTCCCACAACATCCGACAGTTCACCTTCACCCTGGAGCCCGCACATCCAGTAGAACTCATCCGAACTCCGATATGCGGGTATCATTGTTCGAATAGGGAAAGAGAACCAAATAACATGCATCCTAGGGAATATCATCATACAAGTGCGTGTGGATGCTAATAGGTACTGAGAATGCAATATCACGCTAACACCAGGCGTCACGTACAATAGATAGCCCTACAGATTCAAGAGGTGGCCCCCACAGATTCAAGAGGTGGCCCCCACCATGTGTATGGTGTGGCACTTTGCTCCGTGTGGCACTTTGCTCTGAGGGAAACAGGATTCTAGAGGTGGCCCCCGTGGATTCAAGAGTGGCCCCCACCATGTGTATGGTGTGGCACTTTTCTCCACGTGGCACTTAGTTCCTTTCAAGATCCGTCGGACGCTAGCACGATTGTGGGATACATCCTCGTCAATCCCGACACCAGGCGGCAAACCGCCATACGCCGGTTTGACTGTGCTATTAACAGGTCAACAGTGCATGGGACATGGATACAGGGGGGTACAGGAGTACTAGATGTCAAGTAACAGTGATACAGTCATATGTCAAGGTCCAGTAAAAGGTGTCTAGTGTACAGTCAGTTAAGTAGTGCCATCAGTAACAATCAATACTTTATGCCATTTCAATTACTGGGATGCTACGGGACGGTAACAATATCAGTACAGTAATAATCAATCAGTTATCGTATACACGGTGAACAATATCAGTAACAGTAACAGTAACAGTAACCGTGTATACGATGAACAATAGGACTGTACAGTGTTACGGTCAACGATACTTTCCCAGTAACTTTCAGTAACATGAACAGTATATTTATCAGGTAGATGTCATGTACAATCAGTGAGGTCACTTAAGTGGTATCCTTATATTCTAATATTTATTTAGAATCGGTAATATAATCTTTTTACATTTATTCATTGTCTTTAATGTGTGAACATGAACAATAATTAACGTGCATGAATAGTAATTAAACATGAACACTGTTAAACATAATAACGTATATAGGAACCAGTTAAAAGCACTCATATAAAATAATATTAAAATACTCAATAAGAAAACAAGGAACACTCACCTGAGATCGTCACCGGTCCGATTATAGACGTGGCAAATCAACTCATTAATCTACATTCAATTTAAATAATAATAATAAGAAATATTTTAATTTTGAGCCATTCTAAGTGATATGACTAAAAAATAATTTTACAGGACTTCCGATAAAATTGGATAAAGGTCAATTTCAAGAGTATGAAAAAGGGCAAACATGTTCCTACTCATTTGTGAAAGAGGCCAGTTGCTTCATTTGGACTTCAAAAATACCAAAGAAGTGAGTTTTGATGAGAAAGAGAGCGGAGATATGAGAGGCAGATAAGGACATTGTTAGTCTATTAGGGAAGAAGAGAACAGATCTATCTTGATAGGGTTCATCAAATTCAGTTGGCAATCTATCATAAAACTAATTATTATTATTACTCATAATGGGCCAACCAATTAATGGATCCTACGAGGAGAAAAACTTAAGGTTTGAATTAATATGATCTTAGGTTCGATCACATAAATCAAAGAGCATGGAGGGGAGAGACATTTATTATCGAGAGGAACATAAAGATAACTGCAGAGAAAAGTCAAGGCTTTTAGCCACAGGTACAGAGCTAGAGATGAAGCAAGAAAACTACAGTCACCATTTCAAGAAAGAACAAAACGGGTTCAATGAGACCAACCCTCACAACACTCAAGATCAAAAAAAAAAAAAAAAAAAAAAAAGAAGACAAAAGCTAAACTCCAAGCACTTCCAATCCCAGAAATTTTTACAGTGAACGAAAGATGGAGAGTGAGGAAAAACAATCAAATTTTGTCCATCTCTATTCACAGCAGTAGGCCCACGAGTGAACACAAGGCCAAAGACAAGCAAAAGAATAAAAGAAGCTAACCAAGGATAGCAACAGGACATGGGTCCACATTAAAGATCTCACTAAGGAAACCCACTTGATTAGAAGAAGAAAAGGAAATCCATCCAACAGTGAGGTGCCAAATTATTTTATTTATATATATATTAAACCTGTCCCATGGTCCTACCATTTGAATGCAAACTACCAGCAATGCATTATCAAACACCAAAAAGATAAAGCATACCTGAATTAGTCAATGGGCTGCCAGGTGTAATCCTAAACTGAATCAAAAATCTCCACCCACATCACCGAGTTGTAGCAGACTCTGTCTCTCTCAGGCATTTCATCAAACAGTTGCCTCGCGAGGTTCAACCGGTCACAACACGCAAACGTATGGATCAATGAGTTCGAGATCTCCATATGGAGAAAGGATCCGAGCTTCAGCATGAGGCAATGAAAGGACTCGCCTTCGTGGGTCGACTGGAATAGGATGATGCGGCTTGGTGATGGGCAGAATTGCATGGAACTCGTCCTGAGTGAGGAGGAACGAGTCCAGAGGTTCCGGATCCAAGGGAGGGAGAGGAGGTCACTGGAGGCGGGGAGGGCGGCGAAGTGCTCGGCGACGTGGCGCTGGAAGGACTCGAACTCATGGTCCTGGGCGGAAGAGAGGTCGCCACCGTGGTCGCCAACGTCCATGGCGTGGACCTGATCGCGATGGATGCTGAAGATGGATCGGCCGATCGAGGAGAACGGTAAGCCTTGGTACTCGATGGTGGGCAATTGTCGAGGTCTCGAGCTCGAAATCAGAAGGAGATCATCGCCAGATCTGGGGATTTGAGGGGGAACCGTGAAGGGAAATGAGAGGGATTTTAAGATTATGAAGGAGAGTTGGGGAATTAGAATAGATTTAGGGTTAGGTTAAGATTTAGAAGAGATATTATATAGGATTAGTTAATGGTTTGGGTAACGGGTTTCGGGTTGGAACATGGATAAAGATTGATGGGTTATGAAATAAGTAAAAGGGTAATAAATGTTAAATAAAATGGTGGTGCCCTTTTGCAAAAAAGCCAAAGTAGCCAAGATGGTTAGAGCATTAATGTTATATGGCATTGGCCTTGGTTCGAAACCTGTTGCTCATGCGGGTTTTCTAATTTTTATTTTATTTTTATTTTATTTTATTTTTTTGAAGGAATGGATTTGGGCCTGCTATTGGGCTTGGGCTCGAAACAAAGGGAAAAACAATAAGATAAAATGAGATAATAAAAATAATAAATCATGATGATAATCAAGAATTAATTAGTAATAATTAAAATAATATCTAAACTTTAAAGATGACAATTTTCTTAAAAAAAATACACATACAATTTATAAGTATTATTTTTCACAATTAATTCATGTATTGCAAGATATGGGTATTACATTCTACCCACCTTATAAAAATTTCGTCCTCGAAATTTCAATAAAGCAGGGAATGGTAGAAAGAATCTAAAATCTAGAGAGAACACAACAAGCTTCCACGTCGCCTCATTGAGACACCACGATTCCGCTGCGCGCTCTGATCTCTGCTACCAGCTTCAACATGGAGTAACCGATCTCAAGAGATAGAATCAGGAGGAATGAATGGGAATGAAGGATGAAATCAAGATGGACATCCAATCACTCTAATTGAAGTGTTGGAATCATGAATATCAACAGATCAAGAACGGAATTCCAAAGGGAGGACGATCAATTTCAAAATGGAGTCAATATTATCACGTGGATAGCATATGTATATTGCAGTGTCAACATAACTGTCTCAGGTTACAGGTAGGAACTAGGTTCTCTTTTATGTCGAACCTGTGCTCTGATACCACTCTGTAACGCCCCGATCCTAAAGATACGGAGACGTTATGGCGACGTATATACGCGAGGAAAATACCCCACGTATATACGCTAAGCCTAAAATGTAACCTGAACAAGCTATAATCAGAACTATAATAATCAAGGACCACTGCAATAATACATATAAGACTACACATGATAGCAATGAATAATAGGAAGAAAATGGCAGCTGAACAGAAGTCAAAGGGGATATATAGGAAACAAGAATAATAACAAGAATAAAATGCAAGTATACCAGAATCAAAGGAAGAGGACCCAAGCTCCTCGCAAGGCGTATCGTCTCATCGAATACCTGCACATTAGAACAACCGTCCAATATCTGGACGTGCAAATCCAGGGTCGTCAGAACGCGACCATAATGAGTGTGTGTGTAAAGGGGAAAGAGCTCGTGCAGAAGAAACCATGTGCATATATAATTGTAAGAACAACTGCAGATAGAAATACTAAATAACACAATAAATAACTGAACAGTAACACATATGATAAAAAAACATGAATACAGGTAGCAGACAAATGGCACAACTGTAAATATGCAATCAATGTCAAATAGGTATCCATCACATGTCACTAAACTGGTATCCAAGTCTGGTCATAAGTCTGGTCCTGGTTACAATCATGTGGTCTTGGTTACAATCATGTGGTCCTGGTTACAATCATGTATACAGTCATGTGTCATAAGGCAGGGTAACCATTCAGGGTATAACACAATGTGTTCATTCAAATCATTCAATAACAATCAGTAATGTTCTACGTTATCTTTATCACTTTCCCACCGGCGTCCCACAACATCCGACAGTTCACCTTCACCCTGGAGCCCGCACATCCAGTAGAACTCATCCGAACTCCGATATGCGGGTATCATTGTTCGAATAGGGAAAGAGAACCAAATAACATGCATCCTAGGGATTATCATCATACAAGTGCGTGTGGATGCTAATAGGCACTGAGAATGCAATATCACGCTAACACCAGGCGTCACGTACAATAGATAGCCCTACAGATTCAAGAGGTGGCCCCCACAGATTCAAGAGGTGGCTCCCACCATGTGTATGGTGTGGCACTTTGCTCCGTGTGGCACTTTGCTCTGAGGGAAACAGGATTCTAGAGGTGGCCCCCATGGATTCAAGAGGTGGCCCCCACCATGTGTATGGTGTGGCACTTTGCTCCACGTGGCACTTAGTTCCTTTCAAGATCCGTCGGACGCTAGCACGATTGTGGGATACATCCTCGTCAATCCCGACACCAGGCGGCAAACCGCCGGACGCGGTTTGACTGTGCTATTAACAGGTCAACAGTGCATGGGACATGGATACAGGGGGTACAGGAGTACTAGATGTCAAGTAACAGTGATACAGTCATATGTCAAGGTCCAGTAAAAGGTGTCTAGTGTACAGTCAGTTAAGTAGTGCCATCAGTAACAATCAATACCTTATGCCATTTCAATTACTGGGATGCTACGGGACGGTAACAATATCAGTACAGTAATAATCAATCAGTAATCGTATACACGGTGAACAATATCAGTAACAGTAACAGTAACAGTAACAGTAACCGTGTATACGATGAACAATAGGACTGTACAGTGTTACGGTCAACGATACTTTCCCAGTAACTTTTAGTAACATGAACAGTATATTTATCAGGTAGATGTCATGTACAATCAGTGAGGTCACTTAAGTGGTATCCTTATATTCTAATATTTATTTAGAATCGGTAATATAATCTTTTTACATTTATTCATTGTCTTTAATGTGTGAACATGAACAATAATTAACGTGCATGAATAGTAATTAAACATGAACACTGTTAAACATAAAAACGTATATAGGAACCAGTTAAAAGCACTCATATAAAATAATATTAAAATACTCAATAAGAAAACAAGGAACACTCACCTGAGATCGTCACCGGTCCGATTATAGACGTGGCAAATCAACTCATTAATCTACATTCAATTTAAATAATAATAATAAGAAATATTTTAATTTTGAGCCATTCTAAGTATTATTTTTCACAATTAATTCATGTATTGCAAGATATGGGTATTACATTCTACCCACCTTATAAAAATTTCGTCCTCGAAATTTCAATAAAGCAGGGAATGGTAGAAAGAATCTAAAATCTAGAGAGAACACAACAAGCTTCCACGTCGCCTCATTGAGACACCACGATTCCGCTGCGCGCTCTGATCTCTGCTACCAGCTTCAACATGGAGTAACCGATCTCAAGAGATAGAATCAGGAGGAATGAATGGAAGGAAGGATGAAATCAAGATGGACATCCAAATCACTCTAATTGAAGTGTTGGAATCATGAATATCAACAGATCAAGAACGGAATTCCAAAGGGAGGACGATCAATTTCAAAATGGAGTCAATATTATCACGTGGATAGCATATGTATATTGCAGTGTCAACATAACTGTCTCAGGTTACAGGTAGGAACTAGGTTCTCTTTTATGTCGAACCTGTGCTCTGATACCACTCTGTAACGCCCCGATCCTAAAGATACGGAGACGTTATGGCGACGTTTATACGCGAGGAAAATACCCCACGTATATACGCTAAGCCTAAAATGTAACCTGAACAAGCTATAATCAGAACTATAATAATCAAGGACCACTGCAATAATACATATAAGACTACACATGATAGCAATGAATAATAGGAAGAAAATGGCAGCTGAACAGAAGTCAAAGGTGATATATAGGAAACAAGAATAATAACAAGAATAAAATGCAAGTATACCAGAATCAAAGGAAGAGGACCCAAGCTCCTCGCAAGGCGTATCGTCTCATCGAATACCTGCACATTAGAACAACCGTCCAATATCTGGACGTGCAAATCCAGGGTCGTCAGAACGCGACCATAATGAGTGTGTGTGTAAAGGGGAAAGAACTCGTGCAGAAGAAACTATGTGCATATATAATAGTAAGAACAACTGCAGATAGAAATACTAAATAACACAATAAATAACTGAACAGTAACACATATGATAAAAAACATGAATACAGGTAGCAGACAAATGGCACAACTGTAAATATGCAATCAATGTCAAATAGGTATCCATCACATGTCACTAAACTGGTATCCAGTCTGGTCATAAGTCTGGTCCTAGTTACAATCATGTGGTCTTGGTTACAATCATGTGGTCCTGGTTACAATCATGTATACAGTCATGTGTCATAAGGCAGGGTAACCATTCAGGGTATAACACAATGTGTTCATTCAAATCATTCAATAACAATCAGTAATGTTCTACGTTATCTTTATCACTTTCCCACCGGCGTCCCACAACATCCGACAGTTCACCTTCACCCTTGAGCCCGCACATCCAGTAGAAACTCATCCGAACTCCGATATGCGGGTATCACTGTTCGAATAGGGAAAGAGAACCAAATAACATGCATCCTAGGGATTATCATCATACAAGTGCATGTGGATGCTAATAGGCACTGAGAAAGCAATATCACGCTAACACCAGGCGTCACGTACAATAGATAGCCCTACAGATTCAAGAGGTGGCCCCCACAGATTCAAGAGGTGGCCCCCACCATGTGTATGGTGTGGCACTTTGCTCCGTGTGGCACTTTGCTCTGAGGGAAACAGGATTCTAGAGGTGGCCCCCGTGGATTCAAGAGGTGGCCCCCACCATGTGTATGGTGTGGCACTTTGCTCCACGTGGCACTTAGTTCCTTTCAAGATCCGTCGGACGCTAGCACGATTGTGGGATACATCCTCGTCAATCCCGACACCAGGCGGCAAACCGCCGGACGCCGGTTTGACTGTGCTATTAACAGGTCAACAGTGCATGGGACATGGATACAGGGGGGTACAGGAGTACTAGATGTCAAGTAACAGTGATACAGTCATATGTCAAGGTCCAGTAAAAGGTGTCTAGTGTACAGTCAGTTAGTAGTGCCATCAGTAACAATCAATACCTTATGCCATTTCAATTACTGGGATGCTACGGGACGGTAACAATATCAGTACAGTAATAATCAATCAGTAATCGTATACACGGTGAACAATATCAGTAACAGTAACAGTAACAGTAACCGTGTATACGATGAACAATAGGACTGTACAGTGTTACGGTCAACGATACTTTCCCAGTAACTTTCAGTAACATGAACAGTATATTTATCAGGTAGATGTCATGTACAATCAGTGAGGTCACTTAAGTGGTATCCTTATATTCTAATATTTATTTAGAATCGGTAATATAATCTTTTTACATTTATTCATTGTCTTTAATGTGTGAACATGAACAATAATTAACATGCATGAATAGTAATTAAACATGAACACTGTTAAACATAATAACGTATATAGGAACCAGTTAAAAGCCCTCATATAAAATAATATTAAAATACTCAATAAGAAAACAAGGAACACTCACCTGAGATCGTCACCGGTCCGATTATAGACGTGGCAAATCAACTCATTAATCTACATTCAATTTAAATAATAATAATAAGAAATATTTTAATTTTGAGCCATTCTAAGTATTATTTTTCACAATCAATTCATGTATTGCAAGATATGGGTATTACATTCTACCCACCTTATAAAAATTTCGTCCTCGAAATTTCAATAAAGCAGGGAATGGTAGAAAGAATCTAAAATCTAGAGAGAACACAACAAGCTTCCACGTCGCCTCATTGAGACACCACGATTCCGCTGCGCGCTCTGATCTCTGCTACCAGCTTCAACATGGAGTAACCGATCTCAAGAGATAGAATCAGGAGGAATGAATGGGAAGGAAGGATGAAATCAAGATGGACATCCAAATCACTCTAATTGAAGTGTTGGAATCATGAATATCAACAGATCAAGAACGGAATTCCAAAGGGAGGACGATCAATTTCAAAATGGAGTCAATATTATCACGTGGATAGCATATGTATATTGCAGTGTCAACATAACTGTCTCAGGTTACAGGTAGGAACTAGGTTCTCTTTTATGTCGAACCTGTGCTCTGATACCACTCTCTAACGCCCCGATCCTAAAGATACGGAGACGTTATGGCGACGTATATACGCGAGGAAAATACCCCACGTATATACGCTAAGCCTAAAATGTAACCTGAACAAGCTATAATCAGAACTATAATAATCAAGGACCACTGCAATAATACATATAAGACTACACATGATAGCAATGAATAATAGGAAGAAAATGGCAGCTGAACAGAAGTCAAAGGTGATATATAGGAAACAAGAATAATAACAAGAATAAAATGCAAGTATACCAGAATCAAAGGAAGAGGACCCAAGCTCCTCGCAAGGCGTATCGTCTCATCGAATACCTGCACATTAGAACAACCGTCCAATATTTGGACGTGCAAATCCAGTGTCGTCAGAACGCGACCATAATGAGTGTGTGTGTAAAGGGGAAAGAACTCGTGCAGAAGAAACCATGTGCATATATAATAGTAAGAACAACTGCAGATAGAAATACTAAATAACACAATAAATAACTGAACAGTAACACATATGATAAAAAAACATGAATACAGGTAGCAGACAAATGGCACAACTGTAAATATGCAATCAATGTCAAATAGGTATCCATCACATGTCACTAAACTGGTATCCAAGTCTGGTCATAAGTCTGGTCCTGGTTACAATCATGTGGTCTTGGTTACAATCATGTGGTCCTGGTTACAATCATGTATACAGTCATGTGTCATAAGGCAGGGTAACCATTCAGGGTATAACACAATGTGTTCATTCAAATCATTCAATAACAATCAGTAATGTTCTACGTTATCTTTATCACTTTCCCACCGGCGTCCCACAACATCCGACAGTTCACCTTCACCCTGGAGCCCGCACATCCAGTAGAACTCATCCGAACTCCGATATGCGGGTATCATTGTTCGAATAGGGAAAGAGAACCAAATAACAAGCATCCTAGGGATTATCATCATACAAGTGCGTGTGGATGCTAATAGGCACTGAGAATGCAATATCACGCTAACACCAGGCGTCACGTACAATAGATAGCCCTACAGATTCAAGAGGTGGCCCCCACAGATTCAAGAGGTGGCCCCCACCATGTGTATGGTGTGGCACTTTGCTCCGTGTGGCACTTTGCTCTGAGGGAAACAGGATTCTAGAGGTGGCCCCTGTGGATTCAAGAGGTGGCCCCCACCATGTGTATGGTGTGGCACTTTGCTCCACATGGCACTTAGTTCCTTTCAAGATCCGTCGGACGCTAGCACGATTGTGGGATACATCCTCGTCAATCCCGACACCAGGCGGCAAACCGCCGGACGCCGGTTTGACTGTGCTATTAACAGGTCAACAGTGCATGGGACATGGATACAGGGGGGTACAGGAGTACTAGATGTTAAGTAACAGTGATACAGTCATATGTCAAGGTCCAGTAAAAGGTGTCTAGTGTACAGTCAGTTAAGTAGTGCCATCAGTAACAATCAATACCTTATGTCATTTCAATTACTGGGATGCTACGGGACGGTAACAATATCAGTACAGTAATAATCAATCAGTAATCGTATACACGGTGAACAATATCAGTAACAGTAACAGTAACAGTAACCGTGTATACGATGAACAATAGGACTGTACAGTGTTACGGTCAACGATACTTTTCCCAGTAATTTTCAGTAACATGAACAGTATATTTATCAGGTAGATGTCATGTACAATCAGTGAGGTCACTTAAGTGGTATCCTTATATTCTAATATTTATTTAGAATCGGTAATATAATCTTTTTACATTTATTCATTGTCTTTAATGTGTGAACATGAACAATAATTAACGTGCATGAATAGTAATTAAACATGAACACTGTTAAACATAATAACGTATATAGGAACCAGTTGAAAGCACTCATATAAAATAATATTAAAATACTCAATAAGAAAACAAAGAACACTCACCTGAGATCGTCACCGGTCCGATTATAGACGTGGCAAATCAACTCATTAATCTACATTCAATTTAAATAATAATAATAAGAAATATTTTAATTTTGAGCCATTCTAAGTGATATGACTAAAAAAATAATTTTACAGGACTTCCGATAAAATTGGATAAAGGTCAATTTCAAGAGTATGAAAAAGGGCAAACATGTTCCTACTCATTTGTGAAAGAGGCCAGTTGCTTCATTTGGACTTCAAAAATACCAAAGAAGTGAGTTTTGATGAGAAAGAGAGCGGAGATATGAGAGGCAGATAAGGACATTGTTAGTCTATTAGGGAAGAAGAGAACAGATCTATCTTGATAGGGTTCATCAAATTCAGTTGGCAATCTATCATAAAACTAATTATTATTATTACTCATAATGGGCCATCCAATTAATGGATCCTACGAGGAGAAAAACTTAAGGTTTGAATTAATATGATCTTAGGTTCGATCACATAAATCACAGAGCATGGAGGGGAGAGACATTTATTATCGAGAGAACATAAAGATAACTGCAGAGAAAAGTCAAGGCTTTTAGCCACAGGTACAGAGCTAGAGATGAAGTAAGAAAACTACAGTCACCATTTCAAGAAAGAACAAAACGGGTTCAATGAGACCAACCCTCACAACACTCTAAGATCAAAAAAAAAAAAAAAAAAAACAAAGAAGACAAAAGCTAAACTCCAAGCACTTCCAATCCCAGAAATTTTTACAGTGAACGAAAGATGGAGAGTGAGGAAAAACAATCAAATTTTGTCCATCTCTATTCACAGCAGTAGGCCCACGAGTGAACACAAGGCCAAAGACAAGCAAAAGAATAAAAGAAGCTAACCAAGGATAGCAACAGCACATGGGTCCACATTAAAGATCTCACTAAGGAAACCCACTTGATTAGAAGAAGAAAAGGAAATCCATCCAACAGTGAGGTGCCAAATTATTTTATTTATATATATATTAAACCTGTCCCATGGTCCTACCATTTGAATGCAAACTACCAGCAATGCATTATCAAACACCAAAAAGATAAAGCATACCTGAATTAGTCAATGGGCTGCCAGGTGTAATCCTAAACTGAATCAAAAATCTCCACCCACATCACCGAGTTGTAGCAGACTCTGTCTCTCTTAGGCATTTCATCAAACAGTTGCCTCGCGAGGTTCAACCGGTCACAACACGCAAACGTATGGATCAATGAGTTGGAGATCGCCATATGGAGAAAGGATCCGAGCTTCAGCACGAGGCAATGAAAGGACTCGCCTTCGTGGGTCGACTGGAATAGGATGATGCGGCTTGGTGATGGGCAGAATCGCGTGGAACTCGTCCTGAGTGAGGAGGAACGAGTCCAGAGGTTCCGGATCCAAGGGAGGGAGAGGAGGTCACTGGAGGCGGGGAGGGCGGCGAAGTGCTCGGCGACGTGGCACTGGAAGGACTCGAACTCATGGTCCTGGGCGGAAGAGAGGTCGCCACCGTGGTCGCCAACGTCCATGGCGTGGACCTGATCGCGACGGATGCTGAAGATGGATCGGCCGATCGAGGAGAACGGTAAGCCTTGGTACTCGATGGTGGGTAATTGTCGAGGTCTCGAGCTCGAAATCAGAGGGAGATCATCGCCAGATCTGGGGATTTGAGGGGGAACCGTGAAGGGAAATGAGAGGGATTTTAAGATTATGAAGGAGAGTTGGGGAATTAGAATAGATTTAGGGTTAGGTTAAGATTTAGAAGAGATATTATATAGGATTAGTTAATGGGTTTGGGTAACGAGTTTCGGGTTGGAACATGGATAAAAGATTGATGGGTTATGAAATAAGTAAAAGGGTAATAAATGGTAAATAAAATGGTGGGTGCCCTTTTGCAAAAAAGCCAAAGTAGCCAAGATGGTTAGAGCATTAATGTTATATGGCATTGGCCTTGGTTCGAAACCTGTTGCTCATGCGGGTTTTCTAATTTTTATTTTATTTTTTATTTATTTTATTTTTTGAAGGAAATGGATTTGGGCTGCTATTGGGCTTGGGCTCGAAACAAAAGGGAAAAACAATAAGATAAAATGAGATAATAAAAATAATAAATCATGATGATAATCAAGAATTAATTAGTAATAATTAAAATAATATCTAAACTTTAAAGATGACAATTTTCTTAAAAAAAAAATACACATACACTTTATAAGTATTATTTTTCACAATTAATTCATGTATTGCAAGATATGGGTATTACA